>QRFJ01000642.1:120279-168494 GCA_006176705.1 Cocos nucifera | reverse complement strand
AAAGAGAGAGATGAAAGAGTTCGCAAGCACACCCATGATAGCAGATCCACATGGAAAGAGAATATATCACATTGGTCAGGAAAGCGAAGGAAGCATCTCTGGTATAAGAGAATTTGCTACAGAAAACTTGGAGGTAATGCCATCAGATGCCATTCCTCTCTACTGCGACATAATGCGCCATCCCTTGCTAAGGAGCCGAGGTCTCACCAAAAATCCAAGCACATCGTGGGCGATACCATCTCATTCCGATTACCTCGAGAAGGGTTACGTCGAGGTCAAGAGAGTCAATTCTGCAGACAATGCGGCAGACCCACTTACAAAGCCGTTGGGACAACAAAAGATCGAAGCTCACCTTGAGAAGATGGGACCTAGACTTATAGCTAATTGGCTTTGGGACAAGTGAAAATTGTTAGATATATGTGTGCCCTAGAAGCCAGAATTGGCTGACACTTGTAATACATTTCTAGGGGTAAAATTATAATTTTGACTATAATCAATAAAATGAATTATTTTCTATCACATATATGTATTTAGTGTCTGTGATACATCTTTTGAGTTAATGATAATAATAATTCATATTTTTAAGAGTTGAAAATTTAAGACATGAATAATCATTATTAACTCATAAAATGCTTCCGACCATAGGATCATCATGAGGATGGTGATTGATCTAGAAGGTTGGTGTACAATCGCTTCTCTTTAGTAGATGAGTCTTGAGTCTACGGTGTGGAGACACCGAAGTGAGAGTACAGATACTCGTTAGAGAATGAGGGCATTGAGCGTGACCACCTCGAGTAGTCATTAGGAAGTCTACCTTCTCATCAATGACTGACTTGATGCTACAGTGGTATGTCTGGTTCTTTGATCTAAGGTGCATCGGTAGTTCATCTTGAGGATGTTATAGTTTGACTATACTATAACTCGATCTTCTAGCCATTCGAAATCTTAAGGTGTATGTTGGCTATAACATGTTCATTGTAGGAACTGGATTGCATCAAGGTGGAATCTATCTACCTCGGTGGTAGAGGAGCAGCCTTATGATGATCATGAGAATCAAGTCTAGAAGTCCCATGGCCATGGCAAGTTGAAATAATAGAAAGAGTTTCTATTTAGGTTTTCACATCGGATTTGAGAATCGATTGATTACATCAATGATTAAACTGGGTTGACGAGTTCATCTTAATCCTAATCTGATCGGGGCTCAAGATAGAAGAACTTAATCACACAGATAGCTGCACCAAGAGGTTCACATTCAACTTGTATGGGTTGCAACCATATACTTCTAGGTGTCACTGGTGGATTTTGGGAGCAATTAGAATGATTTAGATGATCGATCATTCTAGCTGTTCGAATCAGAAGAGTTCTGATCCATCGAAAAGAGTTTCGATGATGTCGATGATAGAGATCATGACATATTCCATTACTATACAGAACTGAATCTAATTAGGTCACACAAACAAGGGTTTGAATCTGGTGATCATCAATTGAACTGATCCAGTTCAATTGATCTGAATGAGATTCAATTAGGTTCAAGAAAATAGTGCTAGCACTCGATTGAACCTAACGTTCTTCTTTTACTATCATAAATAGTTGTTCTGATTGAGCCAAAGAAGTTTGTGCTCAATCAGAGGCCTTCACTTGGTCTGACTGGAGTCTGTCTAGGTTAGAAAAGGGTTGCCTTATTTTGTAAGATAATACCTGCCATTTTTGGTCACCTACCATTTCTCATCCTTTGACTTTGGTCAAAAGTTAACCTTTGACTGGTCAAATGTTGACCATTGACACTTTGACTTCTGTCCATATGTCATGCACCTATTAGAGAGCTGGTGGGGGTTTGTCCCCCTACCAGAAGCTGGCAAGGAGGAGGGCGCACGCCATCCTTGGCGTGCGCCCAAGTTTGAGGCACCCAGGAGTCCCTGTTGGACAGGGACTCCATCTCCTTTTTGGATTCCAATTAGACTCCTCCTAAGAACCAACTTTGATTGGTCTTAGGCACCATCTAAAGATGAATCCAAGGGACTCTATTTTCACCAATCATATTTAGATCTGATTTTATAAAGAGTTGTGATTGGTTGGGATGAAGAGGAGTTGGATCATGCATAGTCTATAAATAAGACCCTACGCCCAACTCAAAAAGCAATGAATAATTCCCTATGCCCAAGGCTGCCTCTCTCTTCCTCCTCCATGCCAAGTTCATCTTCTCCCTCTCCTCTCCATGCCCAAAGAAGTTTGAGATCTTAGTTGGTGCAATCTAGGTGACAGAAAGCTAGAAGGCTGCGCTGCTGCAAAGGACAACTGCTGATCTTCGAAAGCTATTTTGAAGATCCTCCAAATCAGATTCAGATCTAATTTCTGGAGACATAATAGAGAAGAAGAGGATCTCCAGATCCAGCCCGAGTGGATACTGGTAGAGGTCAAGCACTTGCGTGGCTAGATCTAGAACCTTTCGCTGCTTACAGGATCATCAACGAGTAATAGGATTACCCTACATCAAGGTAAATTAAATATGATTTAATTTATCTATATTTTATTTTAATTATTAAAATAATAGAATCAAATCTGAAATATCTCAGATCTGATTTAGATCAAAGAAAAAAATTTTTGAAATATATCTCTTGATCCAATCAAATCTGAATGAACCTAATCCAAAAAATCAGGATTTTCCTTCAGTACCTTCATAAGGATTATAACTTAGGTACTATCATTCATTGGTGTGGTCGTGTGCTTTGATGATATCCTGATCTATAGCTGAACCAAAGAAGACCACCTAGACCACCTGCAACAAGTCTGTTAAGCCTTAAAAATCAAAAATCTCTATGCAAACCTAAAAAAATATGATTTTTTTATGAACCATATAATATTCTTAGGATTTATAATAACTTCTGACAGCTTGTCAGTAGATCCTAAAAAGCTTGCACTATAACTAAATGGCCTGTGCCCCAAAATGTGCATGAAGTTCGAAGCTTCTATGGCCTCATGACTTTTTATAGAAGGTTTATCAAGGATTTTAGCACCATTATAGTCACGATCATAGATTGCATACAAAAAGAAGGCTTTGAGTGGACTAAAGCCACTGAGCGAGCTTTCCATAAAATTTAAAAAAAAAAGACCCATGCTCCAGTTTTGCAATTATTAGATTTTTCAAAAGTTTTTGAAGTTGCATATGATACATTAGGAGTGAAAATTGATAGAGTCTTAAGTTAGAAAGGACATTCTATTGCTTTCTTTAGTGAAAAACTAAATAACTCTAAGCACAGATATTCTACCTATGATAAAAAGTTCTATGCTGTGGTCTAAGCCCTTAAGTTTTGGGGGCATTATCTACTTTCATAGGAATTTATTCTGACTATAAGGCCCTCAAGTTTCTCAATTCACAAAAGAAATTAAATCCAAGATATGAAAAGTGGGTTGAGTTCCTTCAGGCCTACACTTTTATTATAAGGCATAAAACAGGCATAGATAATAAAACTGTTGATGCACTCTCTCGTAGAGTGGCCCTCTTATCGGTAGTAAGTATAAAAGTTATGGGCTTTGAGTAGTTAAAAGAAGAGTTAATGAATGCCTAGACTTTAAACATATTGTTTTCTCCCTAAAGCAAGGACCGACTAGAGAGTTTAGTGAGTATACCCTTTAGGACAGTTACCACTTTGAGAATAATAGGCTA
Organism: Cocos nucifera; assembly: GCA_006176705.1. Lineage (NCBI taxonomy): Eukaryota > Viridiplantae > Streptophyta > Magnoliopsida > Arecales > Arecaceae > Cocos > Cocos nucifera. The sequence goes on along the minus strand of QRFJ01000642.1, from coordinate 164,830 downwards.
TGTATTCCATGGAGTTCTATGAGAGATTTCCTAATTTGGGAAATACATGCTAGAGGTTTATTTAGGCATTTTAGGAGGAACAAAATCATAGATGCCCTTGAGGTCCAATTTTATTGGCCTAGTTTAAAGTGCGATGTAGCCTGAATTGTTGCATGATATCGTACTTGTGCTGTGGCTAAACATCGCAAATAAAATACTAGTTTGTATATCCTGCTACTTATACCCGACATAGTAAGATGTGAGCATGGACTTTGTTTTAGGATTGCCTTAAACAGCTAGGAAAAATGACTCTATTTTTATGATTGTAGATAGGTTTCCAAGATGGCCCATTTTCTACCCATCCCAAGATCTTGGATGTTTCTAAAGTTGCTTATCTATATTTTGATAAAATTATTAGGCTGCATGGATTGCCAAAATCTATAGTGTCTGATCACTGTCGTAGGCGGTCAAAAATAAAACCTAACTCACTACTATATAGATAGGATGAGTCAAAATTGTATCCATAGCGATCATATTAATGATTTTTAAATAATAAATTAAAATTAAGATTAAGATTAATTAATAGTTGATTAATTAAAAAATTATTTAAATTAATTAAAAAAATAAATTAAGTAGCAAATTAATTAAGATGGAAAGTTGCAAGTATAGAGATGGATTCTCAAGATTTCAATTGATTACTTATTTGATAGTTGGTATTCTTTTTGATATGCTTTAATTAATATCTAATCAATAAAGATATAACCTATCTTAGAAAGCACGATCTGTATCCTTAGATCACAATCCATTGCTTAAAGTTATAAGTTAGTCTAAATTAATTTAGATATAAAGGAAAAAGAATTAACCTAAATATAATTTATTCCAAGAGCACGAATCATACCCATAGATCATGGCTCATCTTAAGGATAATAAACTATTCTAGATTAATTGCAAGAAAATAAAGATATAAAAATTTTATAACTAAAAATAATCTTTATTGTAAATTAAAAAGAAATACAAAAGATGAAAAATAGAAAACACCATCAAAATAAGATCACAATGATCTCCTGAGAAAAAGAGGATCAGCCAGACATCGAGAAGCTTATCGCTGAAATCTTCATCCTTGAACTTGAGATCTTCCTTCCAACAACTTGGAGTAGGGATCAAGAGCAAGATGAAAAGATTTTATGGAGAAGTAGGGGATTTTGGTTTGTGAAAATTTAGAAGAAAAAAGAGGGAAGAAAAGTTTGGAGAGAGAAAGAAGAAGAGAAAGGGTTGGCTGTTAGGAGAGGAAAGAAAGAGAGAGAGAGAGAGAGAGAGAGAGAGAGAGAAAGAGAGAAAGAAGGGCAGAGAGAAGGCTTGGGAGGCTGTTGGTGGCTGTTCTCTTGTGCCGTCAAGATGATGGCTTTAAATAAGAGGGTAAGAGATTTGGTTAAGAAGAGGTTTTAGAAGTTATATAGAGTAGGATTTGCAACTGAGACCTCTGATATTTGCGAAGCTGGTTATAATCACTGCCGCGTGTGTGCCCACATCAGCTCACGAAACCGTTAGGAGAAAGAAATACAAGTATGAATCGCTAAGAATTTTCCCGACGAACCACTAAGACAAACAGTGCCTCTTTTACTGAAAATTACTAAAGACCTTTTATTTCTTATAATGATGCATATATCTAAGATTTTTGCATAGTTCTTCATTTTCTATAATACTATATGCATCCTTCTTTTGATTTAATTTTATTTTAAGTCCGATTTGCTCCAAATTTCTTTCATTGTGACCCATAAATTGAGCTCTTTTTATCCATAGTCTTCTTTTCTATAAAAGATAAAATAAAAATATCAATTCTTAAAAAATAAAAATAAATTAATTAATAAATAAATATTTTTATAAATATATTTTATGTGTTTATCATACTCTCCAACTTGAACTTTGTTCGTCCTCGAGTAAAGCAGATTGATTAATAATATATACTGACTTAGCCCTGAATTAAAAGTTAGATTGAGACACTCCTAAAGGTAGTTGATACCTAGTCAGACCATTAAAGAGGTACATCGTGGATTACCAATTCGATCCAATTAATGGTTGAGTCTTAGCCATCAAAATTTTTAGAGCTCTTCTTTCACTAATTTTTTACTTTACTTTTTAAATTCTCTAACTTGATGTGAGCTAAATTTATTATCTTTCTTATAATTTAGTCCCCTTATTATCCTTTTTTTTTTTAGATTCTTGCATGCCCATCTTTTGACGCGAACCACAATGCTTACTTAGGCGAAGAGGGCTCGGTTACTCTGTGAGATAATGCTAAATCTTTTTTTTTCATACTGTCCATCTTTTTACATGAACCACAATGCTTACTTAAATGAAGAGGCCCGGTTACTCAGTGAGAAATCAGTTATTATTATTATTTTATTTTTCTGATATATTTTAAGAGAGACTTTTGCATATTTTGATGTTTTCATCCAACTCTCATGAAGTAGATTCTTTATTGAGATAAGTAAGAAAAAGGTTCTAGAATCACTCTTAAAATTTGGTCTGGTCTAAACCCTTTCATTTATTAGATTTTCTTAATACTTTATTTCTTAGTATCTCTAAAATTATCTAGACCATTAATCACTCATTGATTAGAATGCTTAATTAATTTTTTATCAAAATAAAATTTTGGATATATAAAACTAATTATTTCAAATCATACTTGAGGACTCACAAGTTTTAAAATTAATTATTCTCCCCCTAACTTAATTTTTATTATCCTCAATGGAAGAAGAGAAAAATAAAAATATTTATCAAGAAGGGATACCATCTGATTTATTGTTTGCAGATCCTTTATAATATTTCATCAGGTTCATACAGGATGTTTGATGTGCTCCCTCGAACTTAGGTCGATCATCTTTATTGGTTTCCTATAAAAAGATAAAAACTAGAAAACTCGAAATCTAAAAAAATAAAATGATGGGTTGCCTCCCAATAAGCGCTAAGTTTAAGGTCTTCAGCCAGACCAGGTGACTCTGCCTATCCAGTATCAAAAATTAGATTGATAAATTTCAATGGTTTTGGATTGCCAATCTCAGAATGATGGCTTGCGATCCTATTATTTATGAATTTCAGTAATTTTTCATCAATCTTTAGAAAGTAACTCATAGTCTCATTTTTAGTCAATTTTATTTTTTAATTTCAAGAAAATAATTTATGAATCCATTTACAGATTATTGTTTATTGAGAATTTCTTCTATTTGTTCTTCTAGTATGCTCATGAATTTAGATGTTAAGATAAAGGTTGAGTCTGATGTAATGGATATTGGAAGGATGTCAATTGATTTTGAACATGCATACTTTGGTGTGACCAAGGGCAGATTTAGTTCTAAAGGAGGTGGTGATTCTAGAGGGGAAGCTATTGAAGCCGATATTATTTCATATTTCTCAACCCTTAGGGTAGTGGTGCTAAAATTGGGTGGCTCTAATAATGCATTCATATTTTCAGCACACCCATCTATATTAAAATCGTCTACCCCAAAAGGATCTAAACGTATATGCACTAGATTTTGAGAAATAATTCTAGGGATAGCTTCCTTTATTTTATCTTTAGGTATATCCACCTCAAAATAGTTTTCAATTTGTATATTAGGCTATTCTATTAGAGTTTCATGTACATTGGAGCTCTCAGTTATATATCGCTTTATGGGTTGACCAGATAATTCTTCCTCCTCTCAACTATTGAATGCAACAGTAAGCTGACTAAGTTGGATTTCTATCTTGGCTATAGATTGAGTATGATTTTCTAACATGTGTAAAATATTCTCTTTAAATGTTGAACTATAGGCACTTGAAGAGGGTTGCTGAATATTTTGATATTGGTATGCCATATAAGTTTCCTCCAGATAACTAGGTTGATAAATAATTACTGGTTGTGATGTCTCATAAAAATTTGAATAGTTTTTCCAACCTAGACTGTAGGTGTTGGAGTAATAGTTATAATAATTGATCTGAGTTAGAGTTGGATAAGTCTGCTCATGTACAAATTTCCAAGATTAATATGTGGCTGGACATTCACTAACTAGATGGTTGGGACTCAAACATATGTCACATACATGAAAGGGTGAGGTAAGAGAGTGTCTTATATTCAATAAATAGTCAAGTTTCTGGGATAGCTCATCTATCTTATTGCAAATATCTATGGACTTTTCAACCTCATAAATTCCACCTCTATTAAGTTCATACATGGGTGTATAGGGGTCATAGGTATAATAAGAAGGGGTAAAGTATTCCTCCAATTGGAAAAAGGATGCAACCACAATTCTAGGTTTGTCAGCTCTAAGGGTTCGATTTTAGGATCTAGGGTTTGAATTTTAGGTAGTGATAAATAATGCCCAAGTAAATGCCCCATAGTTATACCTTTAGAGCAGACACAATTTTAAATTTTTATAGATTTTTTTTAATAATTTTTTTTTTAATAAGATAAAAAGAGATAAAAGAAATTCTAAAGATGAGAGTCTAGAGAGTCCTAAATCTAAGAAATAGATGTGAAGAGGTTAATTAGGTTTGATGTTTGTGGGTTAGCAATCAAGTTATGCAATCAATCCTAGCTAAGAATTATCCTAGATCTAGACAGCTCCTACCTGTCAAGGTTTTCTTCAAGCCCTCCAAGTAAAGAATCAGCCAATCAATTGGCCAGGTAAGTATAAGATCGATGGGAGTCACCCTATTGCTTGCCTTAGACACCAATTGTGCTTGGTCAGGTAAGCTAATGGAATCAATTAAGTAACCACCTTCCTTCGGATCCAGTCGTTCCTAAACTACTTGCCTTAGACACCAATTGACTTAACTAATCCTAACCCAATCCAACTTTTAGGGTTTCTTATCCTAATGAGCTCGAGTATCCTTAGAGACCAACATCTAATTAATTTTAGAATTAAGGTTTGGGTCAATGCAATATGAAGATTTATGATTTTTGGGCTAAGAAAGGATGATCAAATTCCCATCTTATCTTATTTAATTGGGTTTAGCATCCTTAAAGTGTCTTATGAAGATGAGATGCAAAAAGTCAAGATGTCCAAGTAAAGTATAATAATCAAATTTAAATTAATTAGTTTTACTTATTAGATTTTATGATTAAGTCTCTAAACCCTAACCAGCTTATGCGGTGTCAGTGTAATTTTTTAATTTTTTTTTAATTTTTAATTTTTTAAAAATTCTTTTAAGAATTTTTTTTAATTTTTTTTTATTTATAAAGTAATTAAATCATAATTTCTGACAATGGTGCCAAAATTTGATCGCTGTCATAGGTGGTCAAAAATAAAACCTAACTCACTACTATATACATAGGATGAGTCAAAATCATATCCACAGGAATCATATTAATTATATTTAAATAATAAATTAAAAATAAGATTAAGATTAATTAATAGTTGATTAATTAAAAGATTATTTAAATTAATAAAAAAAATAAATTAAATAGCAAATTAATTAAGATGGAAAGTTGCAAGTATAGAGATGGATTCTCAGAATTTTAATTGATCATTTATTTGATAGTTGGTATTCTTTTTAATATGCTTTAATTGATATCTAATCAAATAAAGATATAATCTATCTTAGAGAGCACGGTCTGTATCCTTAAATCACAGTCCATCCCTTAAAGTTATAGGCTAGTCTAAATTGATTTAGATATAAAAGAAAAAGAATTAACCTAAATATAATTTATTTCAAGAGCACGAATCGTACCCATAGATCACGACTCATCTCAAGGATAATAAACTATTTCAGATTAATTATAAAAAAATAAAGATATAAAAATTTTATAACTAAAAATAGTCTTTATTATAATTAAAAAAATATATAAAAGATGAAAAATAGAAAACACCATCAAAATAAGATCATAATGATCTCCTGAGAAAGAAAGGATCAGCTAGACATCAAGAAGCTTCTCACTGAAATATTCATCCTTAAACTTGAGGTCTTCCTTCCAACAACTTGGAGTAGGAATCAAAAGCAAGATGATAAGATTTTATGGAGAAGTAGGGGCTTTTGGTTTGTGGAAATTTAGAAGAAAAAAGAGGGAAGAAAAGTTTGCAAAGACCCAGTTACGAATCCACATTGTTGCATTGCCACTATGTGCGCCCGCATCAGACTCACGAACCCATTAGAAGAAGAAATGCAAAAGTCATGGACCCGCTAAGAAAATCTCATGAACCGCTAAGACAAACTAGCATCTCTTTACTAAAAAATTACATAAAGAAACTTTTGTTTCTTTATAATAACACATATATCCTCTAAGGGTTCCTTACATAGTATCTTCGTTTTCTGTAATACCGTATGCATCTTTCTTTTGATTTAATTTTATTTTAAGTTTGATTTGCTCTAAATTTTCTTTATTGCGATCTATAAATCGAGCTCTTTTCATCCATGATCTTCTTTTCTATAAAAGATAAAATAAAAATATCAATTCTTAAGAAATAAAAATAAATTTATTAATAAATTATTTTTTTATAAATATATTTTATTTGTTTATCAGTGTCTGATAGGGACATTCGATTTATTAGTTACTTTTGAAAAACCTTATGGCATTTAATAGAAACAAAATTAAAATTTTCATCTGCCTATCATCCACAAACAGATGGCTAAACTGTAGTTGTAAATAGAAGTTTAGGAAGTTTACTTCAAAGTTTGGTATGATAGCATGGAGGAAAATGGGATTTACTTTTACCTAGAGCAGAGTTTGCATATAATAGTTCAATAAATAGATCTATTGGTTTGAGTCCTTTTGAAGTTGTGCATGGTTATCATCCTAGGAAACTAGTGGACTTGATCCCATGGCCTATGCATACTAGAATGTCAGAGTTAGCATCATCCTTTGTAGAACATGTTAGGAGTCTACATAAAAAGATCGGTGACAAAATTAATTTAAGTAATCAAATGTATAAATGATTAGCAAATTCTCATCGGTGAGTCAAAGATTTTACTAAGGGTGATTATGTCATGATTAAGGTCAAACCTGAGTGGTTCCATCAGGAACCATTTAAAAGCTACATGCCAAGGAGCAAGCCCATTCAAGATTTTAAAGAAAGTTGGGCCGAATGCATATGTTATTGATCTGCACCTAGCTATGGGATTAGTTCAACTTTCAATGTATTGGATCTAATCGAATATAAAGAGCCGGCATTGATACCCAGTGATCCATTTGTGCCTGTACCTTCTTTTGAGAGCAACCCTCTCCCTGAGTGCCCACAAGCCCAAATGAGAGAAAAGCATGATGTGATCAATCATATCCTAGACAAGAAGATCAAATCCACTATTGGTCGAGACTATCATCTATTTGATTTGTTGGTGAGGCAGGCTGGAGTCAAAGGATTTTTGAATTACTTGAGAGGAGCTACAGAGGATTGATCCAGATCTTTTTAACTATCTTCAGAGTAGTATGGAGTCTAACTCGATGGAGTCAAGTTTTCTCTACCTCAGGAAAATTTGATGAGGACATCACCCAGGACTATTTTTGATCTATCTCATACATGTACTTAATTTTATATTTTTCTAGGTGTATGTATGGGTATATAAGGAATAGAGAATTGAATCCTTGTTTCCTCCTCCCTGCTGCTTCTTCTTCCTCTAATCTTCTTCTTCTCTACTTCTACTTCTTCCCCTTCTTCTTCTTCTTCTTCTTCTTCTTCTTCTTCTCTGCTTCTTCCCTAAGCTCCTAAGGCCGATTCTTTCAAAATTCCTCCCTTGTTTTAAACTCTCTGAACCACCAGCCAACATCTAAGCTTTCATATTCACCTGCACCTAGCTGCACCACCGCCTCACACCCTACAACAATGCTGCTCTCAATTGCATCCACCCATCTTCATGTTCTACACCTCCTCCTCTGGATTTCCTCCCCTAAAACCCTCCTACATTGCTGCCTTCCTCGATCTATCACCCAAGAGGGCTTGGCCAAACCCACTCGGTCAACAATCTCGCCCTCCCACCACTAGATCGCCTTCTCCGATGATACCTCGTCTATTGTCAAGTCTCCCCATGAGCCTCCTCCACTTCAATCCCATAGCCACAACCTCTCCACCTTGATCCCTTCTACAGATGCATCCCCGACGATGACCTATCAACCTCCGACACCATTAGCACTGCTGCCATCCTTTGATGACTTCACTCTGGAGATCCAACCTAAGACCACCACTTAGCCCATTCGGCCTCTCTGCCACCAGGAGCTACTTTCGACTTCTTCCAAGAGCCCCCTCTTGCTTGCATGAATGTGAAAGCAGCACCAACCTCAAAGCCTAGCCTAGACTCCTTTACCAACTTCAAGCCATTTGAGTTTATTTTATTTGGATGCTTATTCTTTATGCTGGTTCATCTATCTTATAATCGTGTGACTTAGATCCAAAGATTTCAGCCCAAGTCATCATGAACCAATAGCTGGTCACCTCATCCACCTTTGGATCGATCCCCCTTATGTAGGACATTGTGAAATCCCATGCTTGTTGCGGTCTCTTCTTGGATTAGATTAGGATTTAAAATCAAAGCTTAAATTCCTTCTATGCTAGCTTTTCTATCTTTAGTTCTTTTAGATTCGAATTAATTAAGTTGATTAGCCCTAGCATAGCAACTATTTCTTAACGACTAACGATCCTATTTTTAAATTTCTTAATGGTGCATGCCAATTGAATTTCTTAACAACCTCCAAATAGGTCCGATTTAGAAAGCAACCCAATCACCATGCACGGTTAAGAAATTCAAAAGTAGGACCGTTGGTTATTAAGAAACGGTCGCTAGACTCGGGCTAATAAACTCAATTAATTCGAATGTAAAAGAACTAAAGATAGAAAAACTAGCATAGAAGAAATTTCAGCATTGATTTTAAATCCTAATCTAATCCGAGAAGAGGTCTCACCAAGCATGGGTTTTCACGATGTCTTGGACAAGGGAGATTGATCTTAAGGCAGTTGAGGTGACTAGCTACTGGTTCATGATGACTCAAGCTGAAATCTTTGAGTCTGAATCACACCATTATTAGATAGATGAGCCAGCATAAAGAATAAGCATCCAAATAAAATAAGCTTATAATATCCTCAAATGGCTTGAATTTGGCAGAGGAGTCTAGGCTATGCTTTAAGGTTGGTGCTGCTTTCGGAAGAAGCCAAAAGTGGCACCCAGTGGCAAATAAGCGAGATGGGCTCGATGGTGGTCTCAGGAAGGACCTCTAGAGTGAAGTGGCTAGAGGATGGCAGTAGCGTTGATGGTGTCAGAGGTTGATGGATCGTCACTAAAGGATGGCAGCAGCATTGATGGTGTCAGAGGTTGATGGGTCATTGTCAGGGATGGATTCACAAAAGGTATCAAGGGGGAGAGGTCATGATGATGGGATTGAAGTAGAGGAGGCTTGTGGGGAGACTTGATGGTGGATGAGGTATCATCGGAGAAGGCGATCTGGTGGTCGGAGGGTGAGATGGTGGAGCGAAGGCGGAAGGTGAAGCAAGAGGAGAAGGATTGGGGAGTGGGTTTGGTGAAGCCCTCTTGATCGATGGATCGAGCAAGGGGACGATGCAAGAGGGTTTTGGGGGAGGAAATCTAGAGGAGGAGGGATAGTGCACGAAGATGGGCAGATGCGATTAAGAGCGGCGTTGTTGCAGGGTGTGAGGCGGTGGTGCAGCTAGGTGCAGGCAAGTATAAAAGCTTAGATATTGGTTGGTGGTTTAGAGAGTTTGAAATAGGAGAGGTATTTTGGAAGAATTAGGCCTCAGGAGCTTAGGAAAGAAGCAAAGAAGAAGAAGAAGAAGAAGAACAAGAAGAAGCAGAGAAGAAGAAGATTAGAGGAAGAAAAAGTAGCAGGGGGGACGAAATCAGGATTCAATTCTCTATCCCTCTCTTCTTGATTACATCAATCCATTTATATGGACTTCTAACAACCTATTAACAAAATAACAAATGCCCAATATGATAACCAACTCACAACAAAATCTTAACAAGCTAACCATCTACTAACAGACTCCCAACAAAATAATCCACCTCATGCTTTAGGATATGTGGGTAAGATGGAAATAAAATGAAGATACACCCATTTCCTATACACCCATTCATATATCTAGGTAAAATATAAAATGAGATATATGTATGAGCTGCATCAAAAATAGTGTTGGATGATGTCTTCATCAATTTTCTCTAGGATGGGAAAAACTCAACTCCATTGAGTCAGGCTCCATACTACTCTAGAGATACTCAAAAAGATCTGAATCAATCAGCTATAGCTCCTCTTGAGTAATCTAGGAATCCTCTAACTCTAGCCTATCTCGCCAACATACCATATAGAGATGGTAGTCTTGATCCCTAGTGGACTTGATCTGTTCATCCAAGATATGATCGATCACATCGTGCTTTTCTCTCATTTGGACTTGTGTGCACTCAGGAGGAGGGTCACTCTCAAAGAAAGATATAGGCTCAAACAGATCATTAGATATCAATGCTGGGTCTTTATATTTGATTAAATTCGATACATTAAAAGTTGAACTAATCTCATAGCCAAGTGGCAGATCAATAATGTATACATTCGGTCTAACTTTCTTTAAAATCTTAAATGGATCTACTATTGAAAATTATGTTTCAAAGCCAATCATCAGCCTATTGATAGTTAAGCTCATTTATATAAATATATATGAATTAATTATTAATAAAATATTATTTAGCTTTTTTCATCATAAATTGTATACGTCTTCTTTTAACGAATTCCTATATTATGATGAAGTCCTTAGGACTATTTTAAATCGATAAAGAAAGATTTATCATTTAGTTCTTAAACTTGTTCATGATCAAATGATATGTTATTACTAAGATGATAGCTATATCGAGTATAGATCATTATGTATCATATGGGTTGATTGTCCTCTGAACCAAGAAGTGTAGAGACACTGAGATGGCATACATGTGAAATATAGGAGTACATTTCACAGAACATGACCAACTCTGGAGTATTCTGCTATCAAGACTTACTCCAAAGGAATATGGGTATAAATGCCCCTCTGATCTGAGATCACCATGTTGATTTTTAAGCAACTCATTATGCTTTAGTATCGGACTATCTAAATTTTTAATTCAGTAATGAAAGATTTTTGGGCACAATCAAGTACTTATGAAATCAATGTGTGAGTCAATATGCAATTGATCACTTTTGATTTCAAGAGATGTACTACATTGTATTTCAATTTAGCAAAGTCTTGGCTAGGGTAGCCTTTGGGAGGAATCATAAAACTAATTAGATTGAGACATATTATGGATGTACTAATAAGAGTTGATAGTTTAGCTCTAAGTCATCCTTAACATGAAGGTTAAAGTGGTAAATTATATGGTAACTATATTCTAATAGGTTCTGAAAGTTACTTCGCATACATTCGGCCTATTCGGGCATCGGGTACCATTGCTAGATGGTCACTTTGATTGATATAGAAAATTATTCTTATGCTATCAACTTAGGTTTGAACCTATGGATTCATACTCAAAAGAAATACATGTCTGATCATATGGCTGATCGAGAGTCCCACTGGACTGAAACTATGATCAGGAGTCCCGCTGGACTGAAACTATGATCAGAAATTTCATTGGACTGGAACTCTATCATTATTGGAGAATTAGTTAACAATAAGATTGCTTACTAGCTCAATTTGATTAAGCAATATATTTTGGATTAAATCTAATTAATTTGGATTTAATTTAGTTTGACCCGATTAGGTTATGAGATAACCTAATTGCTAAAGGAGATTGGTTCAAGATTTGATTAGGACTTGAGCTTGATCAATTTTTGATTTGATTAGAACTTAATTAAGTTGATTTCATGCCTAATTAGATTAGATTTAGTTTTATCTTTTTGGGTCTAATTAAATTGGATTTAATTAGAACCAAATGATTGAAACCTAGAGTCCAAAGAAGTTGGACTTCTCCCCTACACCATGTATTTTCTCAATGCCCATTTCTTAATGCACAAAATGGATTTTGTGCATAAGATAATCACCTTCAGATGCCCACCTTGTCACCCCAAATGTATGAGGATTAGATTGATCTAAATTAATTTCAAGAGAGTTTTGAAATGAAACCCTAGATTATCCTTATCCATGTTGGCCGACTACCTTGTGAAGGACTCTTCTTTTTGTGTGATAAATTTATTTTCACCTGATCATTCTCCATTCCCAAGACCCTTGTTCAGCCTCCTTTCTAGATGGATAAGGATGAGCAATGGTTGGATGAAGTTTAGGTTCAAAAGAGTTTGAATCTAAACTAAAACCCTAGCCTTATCCTCTCTCATCTAAAAGGTTGTTCAGCATCTATAAAATCCCTGGATTTTTGTGCACCACATTCTTGTGATTTTCCAACATGAGAAATCAAAAAGAGGAGGGGCCAAACACTAGAGAGGGGTATGAGGATCTAGGTGGGCTGCCATCAATTGGCATGAGACCTTAGAGGAGATACTGCTTCTCTTGGGTGAGAGAATAACACTAGGCACTAGGGTTTTTTGGGTGAGAGAGATAAGTTGATTTCTTTTTTCTTCTTCCACTTTCCTACATCCTCCTCTGATCCATCTTTGATTTCAAAGAGTCTGAGAGGTTTAAAGAATAAGATCAAATCAAATCAGCCCTCCAGTGATCTTCATGCAATCTAGCAATCCCAAAAGAATAGATCAGGATAGGACTTCGAGTGAATGATCTATAGAGGCCGAACATCCTATGCAGCTATAAGCAACTAGCAAGACCTCAAGTCCACAAGATCTAGATGTAGTGATTTGCTAACCATGCTCAAGTGATTAGTTTTGAACTCATGATCTTCGTAGATTAGAACTACCGCATGTTTGATATGATCATGCATGCATATTTTTATTTTTTAGATTTCTATTTTTAGATTTTATACATGCAAATTATCATGTTGTAGATCCTAGGATAGATGTTTCAAATCTAATCTTAAGCATGATGATTAGATTAAAATATTTAATCTTATATTTCTTTCTAAAAAAGTTTTAAAAATCATGTTTAAAGTGCTTGTCGATTTTCTTCAATGGTATTAGAGCTTAGGTTGTTTATAACATAACATATATGCATGTGTGGATCTGATTTCTTATTATTTAGATTAAATCTAAATAGTTTTTTTGATAAAATCTAAAATTAATAAAAATTAATGATCGCATGTATTGATTATAAGGTTGTCCTACTATAAGATTTACCTCTTGTAGTGAAAAAGTTATCCTAGTATGCACTAATCTAAAAAATATAAATTATAAATATATTAGATGAGATCTAAATTAATTTATAATTTATTTTTATTTTTAGATTTAAAATTATTTTATATAAAAAAATTAGTTCTGAGTTACCAAATCCGAACCCATGTCAACCTTGCACTTAATTAAGAATTAAGAGTTGTTTGTTAGGATCTAGAATTATGAATTGAAGATCCTAAGATAATTGCATAATAAATGGGTCAATGGATTAGCATGAACTAGGTCAATTAAAATTGGATTAAACCTAAGGTTAGAATTAAAGAATAGAATTAATAAGAGTGGTTGATCAAATCTAACTAAATGTTGATTTAGATTAGCTCAAGGATACTCTAGATCAACTACAATAGTTGTAGTTAGTTAATTAGACCAAATGGACCTAATTTTGGCTTAGTGGTTGAGTCAGGATTATTAAGTGGATCCAATCAAAACTAACTAGCCAGTTGGTGTCTAAGGTAAGTTTGGTGGTATTGATCGATGGTTTTTAATTGAAAGCTACTTGCATAGATTCGATCTATGGTGAGTTAAAGGCATGTTTCTTCTATCAATCTCATTTACCTGGTTGACATGATGGATTAAGTTTTAATTAGATCACTTGATGATTTGAGCTGCTTCATGTCAATTAGGTAATTAGTGATTAATTTAGGTGCCCTTAGACTGGCTCATCTCTAGTCTTCTTTGACCTGACTTGGTGAAATTAGTGGCATGATCATGATTAGCTAGTCAATCTCATCTTCTTAATATGTATTAATCAAATTTTCTAAATTATTAGATTCTTAAAAATAAAATAATTATTATAATAATGAGATCATAGGCTTCCATTAAGTTGGGTGTTAATAGGTCTGTTAGTTTGATAATCATTGGAGGCCCCAAGGTCTAGTGCTTATTGGCTATTGGAATTATCATTCATAATATGATAACTCGGCCATGTCTCTTTGATGAGTGGTCAGGTTGGCTAACCAAAGTCGGTCTTAATCATTCGTTGGTTAGATACACTAAGAGTGATCATGTTAATAGTTGGACATAATCAGATTTTTCATTAGAGGCCAAAGTCTAATGAAAAAAAACCTAGGATAAAATAATTTACTAAAAATTATTTGAAGAAATAATTGATTAAGAACCTATCCATAGATGCATATAGGTTGGCTGATCAAAGTTAGACTTATGTGCAGTCTGTATGGATTCTAGTACTTATTAAAAAATTAAGATAATTTTTCGAATTAAAGGTAGAAGCTATCAATTCATATAAAATAGTGAAAGAATCTTTAGACTAAAATCCAAGTCTTTAGGCTTAATAATTCATATACTAATTAAGCTTTTTTTTTAATACAGTTATGGCCACCACTTTATCGCTCCAATCACTATTGGATAGTAATAAATTGATGGGATCCAATTTGATAGCTGATATCGAAAGCTAAAGATTACCTAGAATGCGAGTGAATTCTGTACATTCTAACAGATCCTGCACCTAAGGAGCTAGCTCCAAATGCTCGTGATATGGTTCGAGATACTTACCAAAAATGGTTTAATGATCGAATCATGGTATATTGTATCATGCTAGAGGCAATAAACGATGAGTTTCATCGAAGGTTCAAGAATGCTCAACTAGAGGGCATGCTTCAAATGTTGAACGAGTCTTTTAGCACTCCCAATAATGTTGAAAGGCACAAGACTAGTGATATCTTCAACACTCAAATAAGGGATGGGGCATCAGTTACTGATTATGTATTATACATGATCGAGTTAATTGAGTGCCTGAGCAAGCTCAGGTTTTTCTTACATGAATAGCTTGGAAAAGATGCCATATTGAACTCCTTTTCTAAATCCTACTTTCCATTCCTTACTCATTACAGAATGACAAAGCCTGCAATCAACTACCATGACTGACTGGGATTATTGTAGAACTTTGAGAAGGATCACCAACTCCATAAGGAGTCGATGAATGTAGTGGAAGGGTCTTCTTCTGGACGACCCTTTAAGAAAGGAAAGAAGAATAAGAAGAAGAAAAATAAGAAGGTGCAACAACGTATTGTGATATTTGTACTCGGTTAGATCAAGAAGCCTAAGTCCAACTAGAGTCAAGCAGAATGCTTCTACTATAAAAAGTAGGGGCACTAAAAGAGAAACTATCCTCAGTACATTGCCTCTTTAGATCCGAGCAGGCTGAAGCAAGCTATTGCTGGGCAAGATAATTGTATTATAACATCTTGCAATCTTTCTATATGTGATACTACTATCTAGGTATTAAATACTAAAAGCCCATTTGATATTTATAATTTATTGTAGGATTTACAAGTCAGTAGGAGATTTGAAGAAGACGAGAGATTTTTGAATATTGGAGATGGAAGATCAGTTTCAGTTTTAACTTTAGGGATCATTAAGCTTATATTCAATTCTCATGTCGTAGTCCATAGTGATTATTATTTTTATCCAAGTTTCTTATTGAATATTATTTCTGTAGGCCTTTTGGCTAAGAAATATTATGAAATATCAATAAAAAAATTTTATAATATCATTTTGAATGGTATTACTGTGATGAATAAATAATTGAACAATGAGATTTACGTACTATCACAATCTGTTAATGTAGTTTACACGTCCGGTAAATACTCTAAGATAGATAATGTCTTTGATGCCTACCTTTGGCATTGTAGGTTAGGTCATATTAACAAGAATAAGATAAATAGATTGACTCAAAAGAAAATCCTCAAAGTCAATAATTTTGAATCATTGCCCATCTGTGAGTCTTGTCTACTTGAGAAGATGACTAAGTCACCTTTTATTAAAAAAAATGAATGAACCAATGAGTTTTTAGATCTAGTACATACTGATGTGTATGGATCTATGAGCACTAGTGCCAGAGATGGATATCACTATTTTATTATATTCATAGATGACCTATCTAGGTTTGGGTATGTCTACTTGATGAAATAGAAGTTTGAAGCATTTAAAATATTCAAACAGTTCTATAATAAAGTAGAGAAATAAATTGAAAAGAGTATTAAAACTCTTTAGTCTAACCAAGAGGATGAGTACCTATCCAGTGAGTTTCTGATATATCTAGGGGAGAATAGAATTTTTTCATAATGGACTCCTCCTGAGACACCACAACATAATGGTGTATCTGAAAGGAGGAATCGAATCCTGTTGGACATGGTTTATTTCATGATGGGCTTTGCCAGTCTACTGATCCTTTTAAGAATATATGCTCGAATCGTCATGTTATGTTCTTAATAGGATTTCAAGTAAGTCTATAGCTAAAATACCATATGAGAAATGGATAGCACATAAGCCAGTACTCTCATATCTTAGGATTTGGGATGTCCAGCTTATGTCAAACATTTAATAATAGACAACCTTAGACCTAGATCTGATAGATGTATTTTCATTGGATATCCGAAAGAAATCAAAGGATATTATTTCTACCTTGCTGATAAATAAAAGGTGTTTGTCAGCCTTAAGATAAACTTTTTAGAAAAATTTCTTGGTGAAGGAACTAATGCCTCTAAGGTTAAACTTGAGAAAGTTCGACAGGTAAAAGAATCGACACATGAAACTAAACCTGAATTAAATTTCATTAGATCAAACCCAAAGCCCAATATACATGCACCCTTAAGGCAATCCGATAGAGTACTGTGTCAGCCAGATAGATACTATGATTTCTTGATTCGGAATGGTAATCCCAAGCTTGACAAGAATGATGAGGATCCAATCACCTACATGAATGCAATATAGAGATTTGACTTTGATAAGTGGCTTAAAGCCATAAAATTTGAAATAAAGTTCATGAAGGTCAATGATGTATGCACATTAATTGATCTACCTGAAAGGATAAAATCCGTGGGATGTAAGTGGATCTTCGAAAGAAAAAGAAGCAAAAATGAAAAGGCACTACCAGAAAATAGAGTATTAGCGATAAACATTAGGGACGACATTTTTGCCATCGCTAATAATGGATATTAGTGATGATAATTTTGCCATCGCTAATAAAATTTTTTACCGATAGCTTTAGTGATGGAAGTTTAACTATCGCTATTAATTCTTAGCGATGGTAGTGGCAACGGTAATACTGTCACTATAGTTATTAGTGACAGTATTAGCGATGATAAATAGCCATCGCTAATATTAAGTAATTTTATTTTTATAATTAGATATTATTATTATCAATGGTAGATAATTATTAGCGATGGTGTTTTATCGTTGCTAATAAAAAATAATTTTATTTTTATAAATTAGATTTTATTATTATTAGTGATGATAGATACTTATTAGTAATAGCATTTTGCCATCACTAATAACTTTTTAACCAATAGCAAATAGCGATCAAATAATCTATCATTATAAGAACAAAAAAAATTATTATCGACAGCAAGTTTGGCTTTTAGCAACGATCATTAGCAAAAATTAATTTTTTTATATTAGTTCTAATATTATTAGCAATGAAAGATTATTACTAGCAATGTCGAAAGGCCATCGCTAATATTAAAGTACTTTTATTTTTTTAATTTGATTGTAGAATTATTAGTGATGGAACGTTATTATTAGCGATAGCTTTTGTCATCACTAATACCACTAAATAACTTTTAGCGATGGCAAAAAAATTATTAGTGATCGGAGTTGCCATCATTAATAATCATTAGCAATGGCACTATTTCCAATGGAGTTACCATTGCAAAAAAATAAAAAAGTTTTTTTTTTATTTTTTTTAAATATGATATAATTTTAGAATTTAAAGTTCATCTTTATCATTCATTATCTAAATAATTATCGTTAGAGTATTATCATAAAAAATTGCCTTGATCCAACAACCTTAGCTATGTCGATCAATAAAATTTAATTTCGATGGCCATGAATGACTGCATGATGATCTAATAGATAGAGACCATCGATGGATCTAAAAATTTATAATGATGATCTTAGCGATATTTATAATATATTATCAAAATTTTACTTTAATCGAACATCATTATCATGATCAATTTAGCATGAGATAATTTGGACCGTTAATTAAAAAATGAGTGATCAAAAGATCAAATAATATCTGATTATAAGATGATTTTTTAGATAAATAATCTTTTTCTAGTCGACCCTTTAAAAAAGATCACCAGCTCAAAAAAAAGTCAATGAATGTAGTAGGAGGATCTTTTTCTGGTCAATCCTTTAAAAAAAGAAAAGAAGAACAATAAGAAGGTGCATCGCATGCTAGAATATTTGCACAAGATCAGACCAAGAAGCACAAGCCCGATAAGAGCTAGGCAGACTGCTTCTTTTGTAAAAAGCGGAGGCACTAGAAGAGAAACTATCCTCAGTATATTGCTTTCCTAGATCAGAACAGGCCGAGAAGGAAGCAAGTAGTTGCTGGACAAGATAATTATATAATAACACCTTATAACTTCTCAATTTATGCCTGGGTATTAGATACCGAAAGCCCTTATCATATTTATAATTCGATGCAGGATTTGCAGGTCAGTAGAAGATTTGGTGAAGGTGAGAGATTTCTGATTGTTAGAGATGGAAGATAAGTTCTAGTTCTAGCTTTAGGAATCATGAATCTTGTAATCAATTCTCATAGAGTTATTCTTAGTGATTATCACTTTTATCTAAGTTTTTTATTGAATATAATTTCTATAGGCTTTTTGGCCAAGAACAGTTATCAATATTTAATAAAAATAAATTTTTGTAATATTATTTTGAATGGAGTTATAGTTTATGTTGGATAATTAAATAATAAAATTTATCTATTATCACAGCCTATTAATGTAGTCCAGTCCTTCAGTTAATATCCTAGATTAGACGATGTATCAGATGTCTATCTTTGGCACTATAGATTAGGTCATATTAACAAGGATAGAATAAATAGATTGGCTCAAGAAGGAATTCTTGAGATCAGTAATCATGAATCACTTCCGACCTATGAGTCCTGTCTCCTTAGGAAGATGACCAAGTCACCTTTTATTGAAAAGGATGAACAAGCCAGTGAACTTGTGGGTCTAGTACATACTAATGTATGTGGACCCATGAGCACAAGTGTTAGAGGTGGATATTTTTACTTCATAACCTTCATGGATGACCTATTGAGGTATGGGTATGTCTATTTAATAAAGCATAAGTTGAAGTCATTTGAAATGTTTAAACTATTTCGTAATAAGGTAGAAAAGCAAACTAAAAAGAGTATTAAAACTCTTTTATCTAATCGAGGGGGTGAGTACCTTTTCAATGAATTTCTAACATATCTTGGAGAGAATAGAATTTTCTTCCAATGAACTCCGCCTGGAACACCACCGCATAATGGTGTGTCTGAAAGAAGAAATCGGACTCTGTTAGACATAGTTCGATCCATGATAAAATTTGTCAGTCAGCATATCTTCTTATGGGGATATGCGCTCGAGTCAGCTTGTTATATTCTGAATAGGATTCAGAGTAAGTCTATTTCTAAAATGCAATATGAGATGTGGATAGGATGTAAGCTAGTACTCTCGCACCTTAGGATTTGGGGGTATCCGACTTATGTCAAAAGTTTAGTAACGGACAAGCTTAAACCTAGGTCTAACAAGTATAGTTTAATTGGATATCCAAAAGAGGTCAAAAGATATTACTTCTATCTTGCTGATGAGCAAAAAATGTTTATCAGCCTTAAAATAGTCTTTTTAGAAAAAGAGTTTCTTGGTGAAGGGACTAATGCCTTTAAAGTCGAGCTTGAGAAAGTTTGGTAGGTAGAAAAACTGACACAAGTAGCTGAACCAAAATTGACTTTAATTTGATCAGACCTGGAGCCTAGTGAACCTGCATCCTTAAGGCGATCTAGTAGAGTACCATGTCAGCTGGACAGATACTATGATTTTTTGATCTAGGATGGTGATCCTATCGAACTCGATGAGCATGATGAGAATTCGATCACCTACATGAATGCAATGTAGAGATCCGACTCTAGAAAATGGCTTGAGGCCATGAAATTTGAAATGGAGTCCATGAAGGTCAATGATGTATGGACATTGGTTGACCCACCTAAAGGAGTAAAACCCATAGGGTGTAAATGAATCTTCAAAAGGAAAAAGAGCACAAATGGCAAGGTGGAGATCTATAAAGCCTATCTGATTGTGAAGGGATATCAACAATGTTATGGTATAGACTATGATAAGATGTTCTCTCCTATGGCAATGTTTAAGTTCATTCGGATCATTCTTGCGATAGTTATGCATCTAGACTATGAAATCTAGCAGATGGAAGTGAAAATAGCATTCCTAAATGGAGAGCTAGCTGAAGAGGTAGATATAATACAATCTAAAGATTTCACATCCACAGATGTGTCTAAGGTGTGCAAGCTTCAAAGATCCATTTATGAACTGAAGCAGGCATCTCGGAGTTGGAACATCCATTTTAATAAGACGATCAAGATGTATAGCTTCATTAAGAATGAAGAAGAGTCCTGCATATATAAATGGGTTAATGGTCCAATAATAGTATTCCTAGTATTATATGTGGATGATATTCTCTTAATTGGGAATGATGTTCTTGCATTACAAGGAATAAAGATATGACTACCATCACAATTTTCTATGAAGAATCTAGGAGAAGCTTCCTACATCCTAGGGATGAAGATCTATAGAAATAAATCTAAAAATTTACTTGGATTATCCTAGTCCACGTACATTGACACTATGCTGAAGAGATTCAGCATGGAGAATTTCAAGAAGGGCTATCTACCGATAGGCCATGAAATTTTTCTCTCGAAGAGAAATTATCCG
The DNA here is from genome assembly GCA_006176705.1 of Cocos nucifera. Taxonomy (NCBI): domain Eukaryota; kingdom Viridiplantae; phylum Streptophyta; class Magnoliopsida; order Arecales; family Arecaceae; genus Cocos; species Cocos nucifera. The sequence continues at coordinate 143,878 of QRFJ01000642.1, read as the reverse complement.
ACAAACATCTCAAGAGAGAAAGCATATGAGTAGAATTTCATATACTTCGATAGTGAGTTCTATCATATACGCTATTATATGTACGAGATCAAATATGGCATACTCACTAGGAGTAATGAGTAGACACCAATCTAACCCTAGGGAGAACCACTAGAAGGTTGTTAAAATCATCTTGAAGTATTTGAGAAATACTAAGAATTAGTGGCTTATTTATGGTGAGTCAAACTTGAGACTTGTAGGATTTGCAGACTTCAGTTTTCAGTCTGATCATGATGACAGCAAGAGTGTATTGGGATATGTGTTTATCCTTAATGATGGTGTTGTTTGCTGGAAAAGTTTCAAGCAGCACACTATGCCTGATTCAGTGTACGAGACGAAATATGTTATTGCATTAGATACCGTGGCTCAAGAAGTTCATCATCGAGCTTGGAGTAGCACCCTCCCTCGATGATCCAGTTCTGCTCTTCTGCGATAGCTCTGAAGCCATTGCTCAGACGAAGAAATCGAAGGCACACCAGTACACAAAGCATATTCTATGCCGCTTTCATCTTATCCTAGAGATCGTGGATCGAGGTGATGTCAATCTTTAGAAGATCAATAAGAAAGAGAACCTAGCCGATCGATTCACTAAAGCCATTGCGGTGAAGAAGTTCGATGACTTCAAGTCAAAGATGGATATACGATACTGCACCGATTGACTTTCGACCAAGTGCGAGATTGTTGAAAATAGTATTCCAAAGCCAATCATCAGTCTGTTGATGATTGATCTATTTTATGTAATTATATATGAATTATTAATTGAATAAAAGTAGTTCTAGCTTTTTAATCATAAATTTTTCATCTTCTAATGAACTCCTATCTGTTGTGATGAAGTCCTTACGACTATTTAGAATCGACAAAGGAGTATTTATCATTTAGTTCTTAAAATTATTCATGATCAAATGATACGTTGTTACCAAGGACGACAATATTTATCAAGTATAAGTCATAGTGTGCCATATAGATTGGTTGTCCTCAAAATCAAGGAGTGTGAAGACACTGGTATGACATGCAGGTGAGATATAAAAGTACATTTGTACTGAACGTGATCAACTTTAGAGCTTTTCTACTATCAAGAATTGCACCGATGGAATATGGGCATGAGTGTTCCTCCGACTTAAGATCACCACGGTGACTTCCAAGCAACTCACTGTGCTTTGATACCGGACTATCTGAATTTTTAATTCAGTGATCGAAGATTTTTGGATATAGTCAAGTACTTGAAGAGTCGGTGCGTGAGTCAAGATGTTGACTACTCCTAGTTTCAGGAGTCGTGTTCAATAGTATTTCAATTTAGCAAAGCCTTGGCCAGGCTAGTTCTAGCGAGGAGTCATAGGATAAATTACCTTGAGACACAATCTGGATGTATCTTTCAGGATTAATAGTTTAACCTTGAGTCATCCTATGTACAAAGGTCAAAGGGATGAATTATACGGTAACCATATTCACATAGGTTCTGAATATTATGATTGCACTATTCAGTCTATCCGATCGTCAGGTACATTGCTAGATGGTCACTTTCATTAATACAAAAAATTAGTTCCGATGCTACCGACCTAGGTTCGAACCTGCGGGATCACACACACTAGAGATTCCTACTCGATCTAATGGCTGATTTATGAAAGATTAATTAGTAATTTGATCGCTAATTAACTTAATTTAATTAAAAAATTATTTTTGCATCAAGTCTAATTGAATTGGATTCAGTTGGATTTGATCAGATTAGGTTAAAAGATGACCTAATAACCAAGGAGGTTTGATCTCTGATTTAATCAGGGGTTGGACTTGATTAATTTCTAATTTGATTAGAATTTAACTAAGTTTAATTAAGCCTAAATAAGTTGGATTTAATTTGGTCTAATTAGACCTAATCAATTTAGATTAGATTGGTTCAATTGGATGACAAACATAAGACTAGTTTGACAAGTCTTCCCATGTGCCACATCATCCTTTGATTTATGCCATCCTATCTCCACAAGAAAGATGTTTCTCGTGAGTTTTTTTCCATGCAAGGGAGGGCATGCATTCTCCCTTCTCCCGCACCTTATGAATTGATTTTATCTGATTACCAATTGAATTCGAATGGAATTTGAATTTGAATGGGCAACCACTTGATCTAAACCACTCCCTCGCGCCTCCCATTGTGTGCATCTATAAAATACTTAATTTTATGGACGTGCCAAGGTAGAGAAGAGAGGAACATTGGAAGAGAGATAAGAGAAGAGAAAATCTCTTCTCGACATGCATGAAAGAATTCAAAAGAAAAAAATAGCCTGGCGCAAGGGTTTTGGGTGAGTGCATACCCTAGGATCTATACCTAGGGTTTAAGATTCTGGGTTGTGAGTTACGAGGATCGTGACTTCACAAAAACTGATGGAAGGCCTCCTCTTTGTCTCTTCTATGTTCATCAGGATCCAGAGCATCTGAAGATCCCATGAAAAAGATCAAAGGAATTTGATCTACATCAGCCAATAAAGACTTCTATACAAGCTAGCACTTGGGAGGAGTTGATCGAGATCAGGGCCTCATGTAGATTACCCCTAAAGGCTAGATGCTTGTGTGGCTATGTCATGGCGATCAGATCTATATCAAGGAGATCAAATTATGGTGTTCATCTATCCACGAAAAGATAACATATTCTAAACACGTAGAATAGTAAAAATAGTTTTACTATAATTATTATTTTTATTTTCATATATGCATGCGTATATGATGCATTAGATCCTGATTACGTAGGATTTTTAGATTAGATCTATAGCTTTTATTATTAATTTGATTAATAATAGTTTTCACTGTATATGTTTTTCAAAAAAAAAATTTGAAAGTGGAGCTAGTAACCCTGCATGCCTTCCTTCAAATTGTATCAGAGCTGGCTCTTTGATACATTACATATGCATGTTTGGATTATTTTTAGATTAGATCTAAATGATAATCTGATCTGAAGGATAAAAATGACGATCACACAGACTGTAGGTTATTTTGCTGTAAGATTTATCCCTTACAATGAAAAGATTATCCTGATATGTTGCGATCTATAATATTGATCATAGAAACTTTAGATTAGATCTAATAAATTTTTATGATATGTTAGATTGGGTTTAATCTAAATTTTTATCATTAATTAGTGTTTAGATTAGATCTAAATAGTTTCATGATTTTTTATGTAATGTATATAGATTTAGATTAAACCTAATCAAGATCTTAGGAAGGTCCTATTCATCGATCGAGCCAACTCTCTCAGGAATCGAGCCAGCTCGACTAGCATGTCAGCCATTATATGATTTTTGGATTGATGCTCCAGTCGACTCAATCAGGAACTGGTCGGCTCGGCTTCAATTTGGGCCAACTTGGATGGGATCCGAGCCTGTCCAACTGGAATGATGGCCTTCAAGCCTTCTGCCCAAGCTGGCTGTCTCAGGAACCAAGCCAACTCAGCTTCTACTTGAGCCAACTCGGATGGAATCCGAGCTAGCCCAACTGAGAAGTTGGCTAAAGATCCTTATTGGCTGATTTTATGTTATCAAACCTACATCTAGTGCTTGTTTATGAAATAAGCCGACCTATTTTTGAAATGAGTTGATCTATTTAGTGAAACAGTACTAGGATGTAAAGAATCTTTCAAAATTTTAAAAAATATTTTTGAAATGCCAAACCCCAACCCTCAGCTTAAAACTTAATTGAGAATTAAGTATGATGAATTAGGATCCATAATTATGAATTAAAGATTCTAAGTCATTGATCATAAAATGTGGGTTATCGAGTTAGTTGAATTAGGTCCATTAATTGAGTTAGGCCTAAGGTTAGTTAAAGAATAGACTAAATTAGAGTAATTGATGAAATCTATTCAAATATTGATTTAGATTAGGTCAAGGACTCTTTAGACCAAATTATAATCATTATAGTTGGTCAAGCCTATGCCTTTAATGAGGACCAAATGGACTTGATTCGTGGCTATGCGATCGAACATAAAATTGCTAAGTTGGTCAAATTAAAACTAATAAATTGGATAGTGTCTAAAGTAAGTTTGGTAGCTCAAATCAGTGATTTTTAATTAAAAGCTACTCACATGGATTCGGTCTTTGATGAGTTAATGGCATATCCCTTCTACTGATCTCACTTACCTGGCCATCCTGGTGAATTAAATTTTGATTAGACCACTTGATAATTTGGGCTCATCCATGTCAATTAGATAAATCAATTTGACTAATTTAGGTACTCCTACTGCCAGTTTTAATTAGAACCTTATTGATTTGACTTGGTGAAGTTAGTGAGGAGATCCAAATTGGCTAGTTAATTTTTTTTAAAATTAGTTAATATATTTTTTTAAAATTATTAGATTCTTAAAATGATAAAGTTATGGTGATAACTAAGTCATAGCCTTTCATTAAGTTAAGTGATAATGCGTCCATTAGTTTAATATTCATTAGAGGTCCAAAGACGTGGTGCTTATTGACTAAAAAAATTATCATTCATAATATGATAATTTGGTCGTGTCTTTCTAATGGTGGTTAGGTTGGCCGACCAAAGTTGGATCTAATCATTTATTGGTCTGATGCACTAAATATAGTCATGTTAATTATTGGACCTAATTGAATCTTTTTAATGGAGGTCAAAGCCTACTGATTAGATTTTTGGAGCAAAATTAAAATTACTAGAAGTTGTTTAGAGAAATAATTGATTATGAACCTATCCATAGATATATATGGATTGACCAACCAAAGTTAGACTCATGTGTAGTCTGTGTGGATTCTAGTACCCACTAAAATATTAGAGTAATTCTTCGGATTGGAGGTAGAGGCTATCAATTCGTATATAAAATAGTGAAAGAATCTTTAAACTAAAGTCCAAGTCTTTAGAATAAATAATTCATATACTAATTAGGTCTTTAGTTTTTTTTTATTGTGCAGAAATGGCCACTACCTTATCACTCCGATCATTATTGGATAATGATAAACTTATGGGACCAAACTTCGATAGCTAGTATCGAAAGTTGAAGATCATCCTAGAGCATAAATGGATCATATATATTGACTGATCCAGCACCTAAGGAGCCAGCCCTGAACACTATTAAGGCGGTGAGAGATACTTATCAGAAGTGGCTCAATGACCGCACCACTGTTTCATGCATAATACTGATGATAATAAATGATGAGTTTAGCCACAGGTTCAAGAATGCCTAGCCTGAGGAGATGCTTCAAATATTGAATGACTTCATTGGTATGCCTAACGATATTAAAAGGCATAAGACTAGTTATGCCATTTTCAATGCTCGAATGAGGGATGGGGTGTCAGTCATCGATCATATATGGTACATGATTGAGATGATTAAATGTCTAAGTAAGATGGGCTTTCTCCTACATGAGTAGCTCAGAAAGGATGCGACCCTGAATTCATTACCCAAGTTCTTCTTCCCATTTCTTATTCATTTTAGAATGATAAAGCCTGGAGTGAACTACCATGGCTTATTGGGGTTACTGTAGAACTTTGAGAAGGATCACCAGCTCCAAAAAGAGTCGATGAATGTAGTGGAAGATCTTCTTCTAGTTGATCCTTTAGAAAAAAAAAGAACAAGAAGAAGAACAATAAGAAGGTGCAGTCACATGCTGGAATGTCTACACAAGGTCAGATCAAGAAGTACAAGCCCAACCAAAGCCAGGTGGAGTGCTTCTTTTGCAAGAAATGGAGGCATTGGAAGAGGAACTATCCTCAGTACATTGCCTCCCTGGACCCAAACAGGTCGAGGAGGAAGCAAGTAGTTGCTGAGCAAGATAATTATATGATAACATCTTGCAACTTCTCAATTTGTGATACTACTGCCTGGGTATTAGATACCGGAAGCCCTAATCATATTTGTAATTCAATGCAGGGTTTGTAGGTTAATAGGAGATTTGGTGAAGGCAAGAGGTTTTTGAATGTTGGAGATGGAAGATAAGTTTCAGTTCTAGCTTTAGGAATCATGAACATTGTAATCAATTCTCATAGAGTTATTCTTAGTGATTGTCACTTTTGTCCAAATTTTTTATTGAATGTAATTTTTGTAGGCCTTTTGGCTAAGAGTAGTTATCAATTTTCAATAAAAGCAAATTTTTATAATATCATTTTGAATGGTATTATAGTTTATATTGATAATTAAATAATAGAATTTATCTATTATCATAGCCTGTTAATGTAGTCCAGTCCTTCAGTAAACATCTTGGATTAGATGATGTGTCAGATGTCTACCTTTGGCATTGTAGGCTAGGTCATATTAACAAGAATAGAATAAACAAATTGGCTCAAGAAGGAATTTTTGAGGTTAGTGATTGTGAATTACTTTCAACTTGTGAGTCCTGTCTTCTTGGAAAGATGACCAAGTCATCTTTTATTGGAAAGGATGAATAAGCCAATGAACTCCTAAGTCTAGTACATACTGATGTATGTGGACCCATAAGCACAAGCACTAGAGGTAGATATTTCTACTTCATAATCTTCATGGATGACCTATCGAGGTATGGGTATGTCTATTTAATGAAGCATAAGTCAGAGTCATTTGAAATATTCAAACTATTCCATAATGAGGTAAAAAAGCAAACTGAGAAGACTATTAAAACTCTTCAGTCTAACTGAGGGTATGGGTATCTTTTCAACGAATTTCTTACATATCTTGGAAAGAATGGGATTCTCTTCCAATAGACTCTAGGAACATCATAGCATAATGATGTGTCTGAAAGAAGAAATCAGATCCTATTAGATATGGTTCGATCCATGATAGGATTTGCCGATCTACCTATGTTCCTATAGGAATATACGCTCAAGTCAGCTTGTTATATTCTGAATAGGGTTCCAAGTAAGTTTATTTCTAAAATGTCATATGAGATGTGGATAAGGCGTAAACCAGTACTCTTGCACCTTAGAATTTGGGGGTGTCCGGCTTATATCAAACATTTAGTAATGGACAAGCTTGGACCTAGGTCTAACAAGTGTAGTTTAATTGGATACCCAAAAGAGACCAAAGAGTATTACTTCTACCTCGCTGATGAGCAAAAAATATTTGTCAGCTTTAAGATAGTCTTTTTAGAAAAGAAGTTTTTTGATAAAGGAACTAATGCCTCTAAGTTCGAGCTTGAGGAAGTTCGGCAGGTAGAAAAATTGACATAAGTAGCAGAACCAGAATCAGATTTGATTCGATTAGATTCGAAGCCTAGTGAACTTGCATCCTTAAGGCGATCTGGTAGAGTACCATGTTAGCTGAAAAGATACTATGGTTTCTTGGGTCGGGATGGTGATCCTATCGAACTTGATGAGAATGATGAGGATCCGATCACCTATAGGGATGTAATGCAAAAACTCGACTCTGAAAAATGGCTTGAGGCCATGAAATTTGAAATGGAGTCCATGAAGGTCAATGATGTATAGACATTGGTTAATCCATCTGAAGGGATAAAATTCATAGGGTGTAAGTAGGTCTTCAAAAGAAAAAGGAACGCAAATGAAAAGATAGAGACCTACAGAGCCCATCTGGTTGCCAAGGGATATCGTCAACATTATGGTATAGACTATGATAAAATGTTCTCTTCTGTGGCAATGCTTAAGTCCATTCGGATCATTCTTGTGATAGCTATGCATCTAGACTATAAAATCTGGCAGATGGATGTGAAAATAGCTTTTCTAAATGAAGAGTTGGCTGAAGAGGTGTATATGATATAACCTAAAGGTTTCGCATCCATAGATAAGTTTAAGGTGTGCAAGCTTCAAAGGTTCATTTATGGACTGAAGCAGGCATCTCAGAGTTGGAACATAAGTTTTAATAGGACGATCAAGACATATAGCTTCGTTAAGAACAAAGAAGAGTCCTACATATATAAATGGGCTAATGATCCAGCAGTAGTATTCCTAATATTATATGTGGATGATATTTTCTTAATTGAAAATGATGTCCCTGCATTACAAGAAATAAAGATCTGACTGTCGTCATAGTTCTCCATGAAGAATCTAGGATAAGCTTCCTACATCCTAGGAATGAAGATCTATATAGATAGATTTAAAAGATTGTTTAGGTTGTTTCGGTCTATGTACATTGACACTGTAATGAAGAGATTCAACATGATGAATTTCAAGGACTATCTATCGATAGGCCATGAAATTTTTCTCTCAGAAAGAGATTGTCCGATAACACCTCAAAAGAGAGAGCGTATGAGTAGAATTTTATATAATTTGGTAATGGATGCTATCATGTACACCATGACATGTACGAGACCAGATGTAGCATACCCACTAGAAGTAGTGAGTTTAGATACCAATTTGACCCTAGGGAGAACCACTGAAAGATTGTTAAAGTCATCCTGAAGTATTTGAGAAATACTAAGGATCAGTGACTTATTTATGGTGAGTCAAACATGAGACTTATGGGGTTTACAGACTTTAATTTTTAGTCTGATCATGATGATAGCAAGAGTGTATTGGGATATGTGTTTACCCTTAATGGTGGTGCTGTCTGTTGGAAAAGTTTCAAGCAGCACATCATAGCCGAATCAGTATGCGAGGCGAAATATGTTGCTGCATCAAATATTGCCAAAGAAGCGATGTGGCTAAAGAAGTTCATCATCGAGCTCAGAGTAGCACTCTTCCTCGATGGTCCAGTTCTGCTCTTATGCGACAGCTCTGGAGCCATTGCTCTGACGAAGAAACTGAAGGCACACCAGCAGACGAAGCATATTCTATGCCGCTTTCACCTTATCTAGAAGATCATGGATCGAGGTGACATCAATCTTTAGAAGATCGATGGAAAGAAGAATCTGATCAATCTATTCACTAAAGTCATTGCAGTGAAGGAGTTCGTTGATTTCAAGTCAAAGATGGGTATACGATACTGCGCCAATTGGCTTTAGGCCAAGTGAAAGATTATTGAAAATAGTGTTCCAAAGTCAATCATCAGTCTATTGATGATTGAGCTATTTTATATAATTATATATAAATATTAATTAAATAAAAATTATTCTGACTTTTTCATCATAAATTTTTCATCTTCTAATAAACTCCTGTATGTTGTGATGAAGTCCCTAGAACTATTTAGAATCGACAAGAAAGAATTTATCATTTAGTTCTTAAAATTGCTCGCTACCAAATGATATATTGTTATCAAGGACGATAATGTTTATCAAGTATAAGTCGTTGTGTGCCAAATAGATTGGTTGTCCTCTTAATCAAAATGTATGGAGACATTCGTATGGCATGCAAGTGAGATGTGGGGGTATATCTGCACTGAAGTGACCAACTTCAGAGTTTTTTTGCTATCAAAAATTGCTCCAAAGAAATATAGGCATAAGTGTCCCTCTGATCTGAGATCACCATGGTGACTTTCAAGCAACTCACTGTGCTTTGGTGCCGGACTACCTGAATTTCTAATTCAGTAATAGAAGACTTTTGGGTACAGTCAAGTACTTAAGAAGTCGATGCGTGAGTCAAGATGGAATTGACTACTCCTAATTTTAGGAGCTGTATTCAACAGTATTTTAATTTAGCACAGTCTTGGCTAAGATAGTTCCAGTGAGGAGTCACCGAACTAATTGCTTTGAGATACAATTTGGATGTATCTTCTAGGATTGACAGTTTAACCCTAAGTCATTCTATACATAGAGGTCAAAGGGATGAATTATGTGGTAACCATATTTACATAGGTTTTGAATGTTGTGACTGCACTATTCGATCTATCCGATTGTCGAGTACCATTGCTAGATGCTCAGTTCGATTAGTACAAAAAATTGATTCCCATGCTATCGACCTAGATTCGAACCTATGGGATCACAGATACTAGAAATTCTTGCTCGATCTGATAGCTGATCTATGAAAGATTAATTAATAATTTGATCACTAATTGACTCAATTTAATAGAAAAATTATTTTTGGATCAAGTCTAATTGAATTGGATTCAATTGAATTTGATCGGATTAGATTATAAGATGACCTAATAACCAAGGAGGTTTGATCTCTGATTTGATCAGAGATTGGACTTGATTAATTCCTGATTTGATTAGAATTTAATGGAGTCTAATTAAGTCTAAATAAGTTAGATTTAATCTGATCTAATTGGGCCTAATCAATTTGGATTGGATTGGTTCAATTGGATGACAAACATAGAGTAGTTTGACTAGTCTTCCCATGTGCCACATCATCCTTTGATTTGCGCCATCCTATCTGCATGAGAAAAATGTTTCTCGTGAGTTTTTTCCATGCAAGGGAGGGCATGTGTTCTCCCTTCTCACGTGCCTTATGGATTCATTTTATCTGATTACCAATTGAATTCGAATGGAATTTGAATTTGAATGGATAACCATTTGATCTAAACCACTCCCTCATGCCTTCCATGTTTGTGCGCATCTATAAAAATACTTGATTTTATGGATGTACGAACATAGAGAAGAGAGGAACATTAGAAGAGAGATGAGAGAAGAGAAAGTCTCTTCTCTACGTGCATGAAAGAATTCAAAAGAGAAAAAAGCCTAGCACAAGGATTTTGGGTGAGTGCATACCTTAGGATCTATAGCTATGGTTTGGGATTCTAGGTTGTGAACTACGAGGGTCGTGACTTCACAAAAATTGGTGGAAGACCTCTTCGTCATCTCTTCTGCATTCATCGAGATTCGGAGTGTTCGAAGACCTCGTGAAGAACATCAAAGGAGTTTGATCTACATTAGCCAATAAAGATTTCTATACGAGCTTGCACTCGGGAGGAATTGATCGAGATCAGGGTCTCGTATGGATTGCCCATGGAGGCCAGATGCTTGTGTGGCTATATCACGGTGATCAGATCTATAGCAAGAAGATCAAATTATGAAGTTTATCTACCCATAAAAAGATAATGTATTCTGAACACGTAGAGCAGTAAAAATAGTTTTACTATAGTTGCTATTTTTATTTTTAGATATGAATGCATACATGATGCGTTAGATCCTAATTATGTAGAATTTTTAAATTAGATCTATAACTTTTATTATTAATTTAATTAATAATAGTTTTTATTATATATATTTTTTGAAAAAATTTTCAAAAATAGAGCTAGTAATCCTGCATGCCTTCCTTTAGGCACTATTTCTAACGGAGTTGTCATCACAAAAAAATTAAAAAAATTATTTTCTCTAAATATAATATAATTTTAGAATTTAAAATTTATCTTTATCATTTATTATCTAAATAATTATCATTAGAGTATTATCATAGAAAATTACCTCAATCCAATAGCCCTAGCTATATCGATCAATAAAATTTAATTTTGATCGCCAAGAATGACTGCATGATAATCTGATAGATAGAGACCATCGATGGATCTAAAAATTTATAATGATGATCTTAGTGATATTTATAATACACTATCAAAATTTTACTTCAATCAAACATCATTATCATGATCAATTTAGCACAGGATAATTTGGATCGTTAAATAAGAAATGGTGATCAAAAGACTAAATGACTTCCGATTATAAGATGATTTTTTAAATAAATAATATTTGCTACTACTTTGATTGTTTGTACGGTGATGATCATAAAATTCAAACCACATATATATGAACGATCTGAAACTATGTCTTTTGATACTTATTCTTAAAGTTCTTAAGTAATTATACATGTACTTTTGTAACATCTGCTTAACATAGATGGTTCATATATTTATAGTTTGGATTTTATTATCACCACCATACAAATAATTAAAATAGTAGGAAAGATCACTTATCTAAAAAATTATCTTAATCGGATGCTATTTGGCCTTTTGAATACTTATTTTTTATTTAACAATCGAAATCATTCCATACTAAATTGATCATGATAATGATGTTCAATTGAAGTAAAATGTTAATAGTATGCTATAAATATCATCAAGATCATCCTTGTAAATTTTTAGGTCTATCGATGGTCTCTATCTATTAGATCATCATATGGTCGTTTGTGACCGACGAAATTAAATTATATTGATCGATATAGCTAGGGCCATTGAATCAAGATAGTTTTTTATGATGATACTCTAACGATAATTATTTACATAATGAATCATGAGAATAGACTTTAAATTTTAAAATTATACCATATTCAGATTAAAATAGAAAAAATTTAAAATTAACAATGGATTTTAGTGATGGCATTCTTGCCATCGTTAATAGTCATGTTACTAACGAATTTCAAACTATTAGCGATGAAGAAGCCATCGCAAATAAATTTTTATTTTTATTTTTATTATAATTATAATTAAATTAATTAATTATCGATGGTTATTAGTGATGGCTATTTTTGTTATCACTAATAATTTTAAAAAAATATTTAAAAAATATTTCACCATGATCGTTTTAATTTCACCACACGTCGAGCTCTTCCTCCCCTTTAATTCCTCTGTCCCACCGTCGGTCACCATCATTTAATTTCTCTACATGCCAAGCTATCCCTCTCCTCCCTTCCTCCATCCCGCCACCATCGGAGCCCTCCTTACCTCTTCTCCGTTCCACCACTGCCAGAGCCCTCCCTTCCCTCCTTTCCTCCATCCCGACACTATCGGAGCCCTCCCTCTCCTCCATCCCGCCACCACCGACACTGCTAGAGCCCTCCCTCCCCTCCTTTCCTCCATCCCAACACCGTTGGAGCCCTTTCTCCCATCGTCAATCACCCCATGCGCAGTGGCTCATGGCTCCTTCCTAGCTCTCGATCCGTGGTGCATCCATCCTTGCTCCGTCAGTCCTTTCCGAGCTTGTTCGAGAACTCACCTCTCCTGGCTCGTCACCCCCCTCCAATAGAAAGATAAATCCGTAAACATTTTTTTTTAAAGCATGTTTTGTATTTGGAGTAGGGCTATTATTTTAACTGATCGATCAATCTAAATCGACCCCCAATTCAAAAATTAAATAATAAAAAATAAAAATAAAAAATCGATCGAAATAAGAAATGAATCAAACTAAAATCAAATCGAGAACTTTGGTTCGGCTTGATTTTTAATTTTTTTTATAATTTTATTTATTTTAATTATTTATTTTTGATAAAATATATTCAATTAATTATTATTGGTTCATTGTTAGTTTGTTATATTATATTTAATAAAATTTAGAATCTATTGAATTTGTTGATTGGTAATTTCTTATGTTAAAAATCAATAATTGATAAGTAATAATACATAGGTAATTAGTAAATCATAAGTCAATAATAAATAAAATATAATATATAAAAGACCACATCATCTATAATATAAACAAGCAATCAAGCATCACAATAAATTATAACAATAGACTAAATTAAATATCCAATCATCCATCCATCTAACCAACAAGTTTTCAACATAATAAACAATATAATATAAATTATGACTTTGATTTTGGTTTGGTTTTTGGGTTTTTTGGTTTTTAACCAAATCGATCCAAAAACCAAAATTCTTAAAATTGAAAATCAAAAATCAAATCGAACTATATTTGATTCAATTTTGGTTTGGTTTTTTGATTCAATTCGGGCCGATTTTCAGTCTGAAACCAAATTATGAGCAGCCCTAATTATAAAGAATTTACATAAAGCTAGTCAAAGTCATTACTTGATGCAGGGAATTACATTCATCTCTAAAAATGTATGAGCCAACAAGCCAAATTGACATGCAATCCCTATATAAATGATATTTTTTCTAATCTCTAACCATCCAATTGATGGGCTGTGGGTGTTTATAGTTTTGTATCATCAAATGAAATATGTAAGAATGATCTATTCAAGAATCGAAAGAGAAAATCGAAAGATATGCCTCTATATTAAAAGATACATTTCTATATTAAAACTTATAAATAATATTTTATTTTTCTTCATTTCAGGATGCTGGGACATCCGACTCTCATCTACCAACTGCTGAAGATGAGCAAGAGGATGAGAAGAATGTTACTTAATTTTTTTTTTAATTTGTATATAATTTTGATACATCATTATTCTATGTGCCTAATGGAGCAACGAGGAGTACACCAGTAAACAGCAGAGGGCCCAATAGAATCGGGCTACCCAGCAGGATCCGATCAGGCACATAGATAGTTCCATCGACACACATGTTATAGCTGATAGACTGTTAAGAAATCTATACCAAAACTCTTTACTAGAACTATAAAAATTTTTATATATATATTTTAATTAATTTAATTTTATTATTTACTTATTGTAAATATGTCAATTGGATCATCCACTAAGATAGCTGTAGTTATGAGAGACCACACACCAATCTAGGAGGACTGATAATTATTTAGATTTTTTATCATGATAGATCATGGTAAGAATTTCAAACTATATTTATTAAGTTATTATAGAATCTGATATGTATATTAGAACTAATATATTTTTGAACAATATAGATAGATTACACAGAGTACGTCGTTGCACAGTATGGCGATGACCCATCTACTTAGTCCGTCTTTGACCTTAAGGGATGGCTCAGGGTCATCAAAGGGGTGAGTAGGAGCCGGATCATAGAATTTGATCCCAGCTTCGATCCTCCAGCGACTCAATCCTCTTTGGCATTCTCATAGGCCTAGATGTCCAGATTTGGAGTGATGCCCATGCGGAGAAGATCATGTAGAGACTTTTGAGCCAGCGACCTCGGAGCATCTGAGATGCCTCCATGATGCGATCGTAGAGGATCTTCAGGATCTGTAGCTGTGCGATCAACTGGGCTCGTTGTTCCAGCTATCTCATTAGGTACTTTTATTAGTAAACTCTTTTATTTATTTTAAGTTTTTATATTTAGAAGCTTCACATATTTAGGCTAGGCTTGAGTCAAAAAAGAGGATCTAAGGGCTAAAAATTTAATCTAACCATCTAATTGATGGGTCGAGGGTGCCTATAGTTCCATATCATCGAATGAAATGTGTAGAAATAATCTATTCAAGAATCTAATGAGGGTATCGAAAGATATGCCTCCATCTCAAAATTTATGAATAATATTTTTTTTTATTTCAAGATACTGGGACATCTAGCTCTGATCAACTAGCTGTTGGAGATTAGCAGGAGGACAAGGAGGATATTATCTTTTTTTATTTACATATAATTTTGATACTTGTAAAGCAGTATCTCAATATAAAATTATATAATTTATATTTTTAATATAATATAATTAATTTTATATGTATGATTATGTTAAATAATTATTATCTTATTTTTAATAGAGTTTTAAAAATATTATTATTTATTAGCAAATTTTAAATTATTTGATTATATTTTTTTAAAAAAATAAAAACTATTAGTGATGACATTAGTGATGGCAGATTACTATCGCTAATACTTTTTTAGAATTTAAAAAAATAAAAAAGATATTAGTGATAACATTAGCGATAAAATTATCATCGCTAATAGTTTTTTAAGTTTTTTAAAAAAATAAAAATTATTAGCTATAGAATTAGCGACAAAAAATATCGTTGCTAATAGATCTAGATTAATAAATAAAAATTAAAATTTTTAGTGATGACATCTTTATCGCTAATGCCGTCACTAATTAGTTATTAGCGATGGCAATAGTTGCCATTACTAATAATGATAATTAATGATAAGAATTTTTTAGATTGATTTTTATGACAGTATTAGCGATGGCATATGGACTATTGGTAATGGTATTTAGCCATCTTTAATAATCAAAATTCTTATAGTGAGGTCGAGATCTATAAAGCCCATCTGATTGTTGAAGGGGATCGTCAATGTTATGATATAAACTATAATAAGATATTTTTTTCTATGGCAATGCTTAAGTCTATTTGGACATGCTTGTGAGAGCAGTACATCTAGACTATGAAATATGATAAATGAATATGAAGACAGCTTTCTTAAATAGAGAGCTAGACAAAAAGGTATATATGATATAACCTAAAGGGTTCATATCCATAGATGAGTTTAAAATATACAAGCTTCAGAGATCCATATGTGGATTGAAGCAGGCATCTCAAAATTGAAACATGTATTTTGACAAAACTGTTAGATATATGTGCCCTAGAAGCCAGAATTGGCTGACACTTGTAATACACTTTTAGGGGAAAAATTATAATTTTGACTAATATCAATAAAATGAATTATTTTCTATCACATATGTGTATTTAGTGTCTGTGATACATCCTTTGAGTTAATAGTAATGATAATTCATATTTTTAAGAGTTGAAAATTTAAGACATGAATAATCATTATTAACTCATAAAATGCTCCCGACCATAGGATCATCACGAGGATGGTGATTGATCCGAAAGGTTGGTGTACAATCGCTTCTCTTTAGTAGATGAGTCTTGAGTCTACGGTGTGGAGACACTAGAGCGAGAGTATAGGTACTCGTTAGAGAATGAGGGCACTGAGCGTGACCACCTCGAGTAGTCATTAGGAAGTCTACCTTCTCATCAATGACTGACTCGATGCTGCAGTAGTGTGTCTGATTCTTTGACCTGAGGTGCATCGACAGTTCACCTTGAGGGTGTTATAGTTTGACTACACCATTACTCGATCTCCTAGCCATATGGAACCCTGAGGTGTATGTTGGCTATAGCATGTTCATTGTAGGAACTGGATTGCATCAAGATGGAATCTATCTACCTCGGTGGTAGAGGAGCAGCCCTATGATGAATCATGAAGAATCAAGTCCAGAAGTCCATGGCCATGGCAGAGTGAAATAATAGAAAGAGTTTCTATTTAGATTTTCACATCGGACTCGAATCGAATGATTACATCATATGACAGAGACTAGGGTTTGACGAGTTTACCTTAACCCTAATCTGATTGGGGCTCAAGATAGAAGAACTTAATCACACAGGTAGCTGCACCAAGAGGTTCACATTCAGCTCTGATGGGTTGCCACCATATACTGCTAGGTGTCACTGGTGGATTTTGGGAGCAATTAGAATGATTTAGATGATCGATCATTCTAGCTGTTCGAATCAGAAGAGTTCTGATCCATCGAAAGGAGTTTCGATGATGTCGATGATAGAGATCATGACATATCCCATTACCATACAGAACTGAACCTAACTTGGGTCACACAAACAAGGGTTTGAATCTGGTGATCATCAATTGAACTGATCTAGTTCAATTGATCTGAATGAGATTCAATTAGGTTCAAGAAAATCGTGCTAGCACTCGATTGAACCTAACGTTCTTCTTTTGCTATCATAAATAAGTTGTCCTGACTGAGCCAAAGGAGTTTGTGCTCAATCAGAGGCCTTCATATGGTCTGACTGGAGGTTGTCCAAGTCAGAAAAGGTTGTCTTATTTTGTAAGACATTACCTGCCATTTTTGGTCACCTGCCATTTCTCATTTTTTGACTTTGGTCAAAAGTCTACCTTTGACTGGTCAAATGTTGACCATTGACACTTTGACTTTTGACCACATGTCATGCACCTATTGGAGAGCTGGTGGGGGCCTGTCCCCTGATCAGAACCTGGCAAGGAAGAGGGCGCACGCCACCCTTGGCGTGTGCCCAAGTTGGAGGCGCCTAGGAGTCCCTTGTTGGACAGGGACTCCATCTCCTTTTTGGATTCCAATTAGAGTTCTCCTAAGAACCAACTTTGACTGGTCTTAGGCACCCTCTAAGGAGGAATCCAGGGGACTCTATTTCCACCAATCAGATTTAGATCTGATTTCACAAAGAGTTGTGATTGGTTGGGAAGAAGAGAAGTTGGATCACAGATAGTCTATAAATAAGACCCTGCGCCCAACTCAGATTGTATGATTGGAAAATTGAAATTCCACGCCCCAAGGCTGCCTCTCCCCTCTTTCTTCATGCCAAACCCACCTTCTCCCTCTCCTCTCCACATCCAAAGTGTTTGGATTCTTGGTTGGTGCAATCCAGATCAAAGAAAGGCGATTGAAAGCTAGAAGGCTGCACTGCTGCAAAGGACGACTGCTGATCTTCAAAAGAAGTTTTGAAGATCCTCCAGATCAGATCCAGATCTAATTTTTGGAGATCTGATAGAGAAGAAAAGGATCTCCAAATATAATCCGAGTGGATACCGATAGAGGCCAGGCACTTGCGTGGCTTGATTCAGAACCTTCCGCTGCTTACAGGATCATCAACGGGTAATAGGATTACCCACTTCAAGGTAAATTAAATTTGATTTAATTTATCTAATTTTATTTTAATTTTTAAAATAATAATAATTAGATCTAAAATATCTTAGATCTAATCTAGATCAAAGAAAAAAAAATTTTTGAAATATATCTCTTGATCTGATCAGATCTGAACGAACCTGGTCCGAAAAATCAGGATTTTCCCTTCAACTGGTATCAGAGCCAAGGTTCTAAAAGTATTTAGATCTGATTTTAAATTTATTTTAATTAAAAAATAAGTAATTTTAGATGTCACATGAGATGTGATCAGATCTGAAAATCAGAAAAAATTAAAATTAAATGATTTGGATCTAAGATTAGAAAATATGCATGACTAGTTCTAAAATAGAATAGTTCTATAGAATAGTCTTGCATGTTTTTGATTTAATTTGATTAAATCATATTTTAGATCTATTTATTTACTATTTTTTGATATTATAATGATTTATAATAACATCTAAAAAATAGCAAATAAAAATTATTTAATTTTAAATATCATATGAGATATGATTGATGCATGTCTAGACTAGTTGTAGAATAGTTCTACATAATTATCTAGATTAGAATTTATTTTGATTAGATCAATTTAAATCTAATTTTTTAGATTATTATGAGATAATTTAGATCTGAAAATATGCATGATTCGATACATGAGATGTATGCAAAATATGCCATGATTAGATCTAATTTGTATATGAGATATATGATATAGATCTAAAACTATTTTGTAGTATTGCATGTTCCTGATTAAGGCGTTCCTCTTGGCCGTCCGGTCATAAGAATGAAGAAGGGTTTAAAGGCCCTCTCTTTCCATTCGATGGGGTGTTCTTATGATGTGTAGGGGTGCTGCGTGTTCGTCCTTAATCAGAAATCCCAAAACTTACTTTCTGCAAAACCCTAGATCCTGAAACCCTAGGATTTATTGTGCATATTTTGTTTATGAACCCTACTTAATTAAAAATTAAGATTATGGAATATTAATTAGGTCTAAAATTGAGAATTTTAGATCTAAGACATATTCATAATACTGGGTTCGGGCTTGGGTAGCTCAATTAGGTCTAAGCGGTTGATCAAACCGAATCAAGAGTTGGTTAGATGGGATCAACAATGCTTAAATTGACCAGCCTAATAGGATTAAGTCTGGGTCAAGATCGAGTCACGATCAAGCAAGACCTAATTAGGCTCAGAGGTTAGAGTCTGGATTGTAGGCTAACCCAATTGGTTCTGACTCAACAATTTGGTGTCTAAGGTAAGTTTGGCACATACGACCGACTGGTTTTTAATTGGAAGCTACTCGACCTGAATGCGTTCTTGTACGAGTTAATGGCATATTCCTTCCACCGATCTCACTTACCTGGCCATATCTGTTGACACAGTTCTGATCTGAGGTGGTCAATAATCCGAGCTAACCCATGCCACTAGGTTAGTCATAATTGTTATGACTATGACAAGTCTAGTTTAATGAGACCTGAATCAATTCTCCCTAAGAAAAGATTAAGTCTGAGGTCTTCCACCATTGTAGATGTGCGGGCCCTTCCCGGGGTTGATTGTTCTCGGCTGGATACAGTGGCTCAGTTGCACCGGAAGATGCGCAACCATGTCTATTAGGCATTGGATGCTATGGGCTGGAGGATGAGTTGGGCTCAATATTTCGGATACGGTGAGAGACTCAATTAGGAAACCCAGTCTATGCAAATGGTGGGTCTGACTTAACTAAGGAGTGGATCAATATTTTGGATACGGTGAGATTCATGAATTAGAGACCAAGTTTGGGTGCACCATGATTAGAGAATCATTGAACAAGAGTTGTTCACTCATTGGCTAACCCATCACCAATAACTGTTAGGTGAGGTGATGAGTCAGTTGGTGAGACCGCACCACCCACTAGAAATCATTAATCATGGAGATTTTCGCATCTCTACAGAGGGAGTGTAGGGATCCGAGAAAATAGTGGGAGCTAATTTGTTTAAAAATAAAATCCCTAAATAAATTGGTCAAGTCATAATTACAGTATCTAACTAGAATCTTTGACTCTCTACAGAAAAATGTCTGCGTCCAACCCATTGGCACGTATCCTGGACACACATAGACTGACTGGACCCAATTATAAAGATTGGCTCAGGAACTACAAAATAGTTTTGGGTTCTGAGAAGTTAACCCATGTTTTGGACCAGGACCCTCCCACCTTACCAGCCCGTCCATCTATTGAACAGAGAGCGTCTCTGGAAAAATGGATAGACGAAGATAATAAGGCCAGATATTACATGTTGGGCTCGATGTCTGATGAGCTCCAGCGCCAACATGAAGATATCGGGACTGCTCGCCAAATGTTGGCTCACCTGCAGGAGATGTTTGGTGAACAGAGTCGCGCAGCCAAATATCAAGTCACGAAATGACTTTTTAAGGCTAAGATGCGTGATGGGCAGTCAGTCCAAGATCACTGTCTGACAATGATCAAGGACATGGAAGAGCTTGAGAAGCTCGGTGTGAAGTTAGACTTAGGACCTGTAGAATGATATTATTCTGCAATCCTTGACTGATGCATATGGGCAATTCATCATGAATTACCACATGCATAAACTTCAAAATTCCTTGGCCGAATTAATGAATATGCTGGTTACCGCTGAGCTTTCTATGAAAGGTTCTAAAGGCTCAGTTCTTGCTATGGAACGGACTTCTTCCAAAAGAAAGTCTTATGGAAAGAAAAAGAAGTCTGTGAAAAAGCAGAAAGGTGGAAGGATCAAAGAAGAAGAAGGCAGAGCCGAAGAAAAAGGCCGATGTCAAAGGAAAGTGTTTCCATTGCAACAGCGACGGCCATTGGAAGCGGAACTGCCCTACTTACCTGGCCACCCTGAAGAACAAGAAGGAAGGTCCTTCTGGAGGTATGCTCGTTATTGAGTCTAACCTTACGGTTTCTTCTGCATCCAGTTGGGTGCTTGACTCTGGTTCTAGTGCTCATCTGTGCACTTCCATGCAGGGTCTTGAGGATAGCAGGAGGCTGAGGGATGGAGACATGATCCTACGCATCGGTAATGGAGCAAGAGTTGCTGCAGTAGCCATGGGAACATACCCTCTTCGATTACCATCTGGTTTAGACTTAGTTTTGAAAGACTGTTATTATGTGCCTGCAGCTAGCAGGAATTTGATTTCTGTTTCATGCTTAGCACTAAGAAGGCTATGTGATTACCTTCTTTAAGGACCATTGTAACATTCTTTATGAAAGAAATAAAATTGCAAATGGTTTCCTTATTAATGGTCTTTATCAGCTACATATTGATGTACCTGTTCTAACTATCGAGCAAAACGTGAATGCCAAACGACCTAGGGATAGTCCAAACGACAGATATCTATGGCACCTGAGATTAGGTCATATAGCAGAAGATAGGATCAACAAATTGGAGAAAAATGGGCTATTGAGTCCATTGACTTTTGAGTCATATCCAACTTGTGAATCTTGTCTTCAAGGCAAAATGACTAAACTCCCTTTTGTTGGACATGGGGAGAGGGCCACAGATCTCCTTGCCCTAGTACATACTGATGTGTGCGGCCCATTTGATGTGCCGGCTAGAGGCAATTTTGTCTACTTCATTACCTTTATCCGATGATCTGTCTAGGTATGGGTATGTGTATCTTATGAGACACAAGTCTGAAGCTTTTGAAAAGTTCAAAGAATTCAGACATGAAGTAGAAAAACAAACTGAAAAACCCATTAAGGTTCTTCGATCAGATCGAGGAGGTGAATACCTTAGCCGGAAAATTCCTAGACTATCTTAAAGGAAAATGGCATAGTCTCTCAATGGACTCCACCAGGAACACCTCAACTCAACGGGGTTTCAGAATGGAGAAATCGGACTCTATTGGATATGGTTCGATCCATGATGAGCTTCACAGACCTCCCTGATTTTCTTTGGGGACACTCATTGTTAACTTCAATTTATCTACTGAATAGGGTTCCCTCTAAAACCGTTCCTACCACACCGTATGAGATATGGCACGGTAAGAAACCAAGTCTGAGTCATCTCAGAATTTGGGGTTGTCCGGCTCATGTCAAAAGACAACAAGCGGACAAGTTAGAGTTTAGGTCCTTTAGAGCTCGATTCATAGGATATCCTAAAGAGTCATTAGGATACTATTTCTACATTCCAGAAGACCACAATGTGATTGTGAGTCGACATGCCATCTTTCTTGAAAAATAGTTTATTCAAGATAGCGGCATTGGAAAGCAGATTAAGCTTGATGAGAAAGTCTCACAAGTACAACGAGCTAAGGACCAATTGGAACCAAATCAGGTTGAGCCAATAAGAACACTACCTCCTCCACCTCGTAGATCGGAAAGAGTTTCCCGTCCCCCTGAAAGATACTTAGGTATTATTTCAGAGGAAGTAGAGGAAAATGTTCCTCGTAGGTAATGGTGCTCATGGTGATGATCCCAAAACCTACAACGAGGCGATATCAGATATCGACTCCGAGAAATGGCTAGAGGCAATGCAGTCAGAAATTGACTCGATGCACTCAAACCAAGTCTGGACCTTGGTAGATCCACCAGAAGGTATAGTACCTATTGGGTGTAAATGGATCTTCAAGAGAAAGATTGGTGCAGATGGGAATGTGGAGACATTCAAGGCTAGACTAGTGGCAAAAGGTTATAGTCAACGCGAAGGCATTGACTATCAGGATACCTTTTCCCCAGTGGCTATGCTAAAATCCATCCGCACATTGCTTGCCGTTGCAGCCTATTTCGATTATGAAATATGGCAAATGGACGTGAAAACGGCATTCTTAAATGGATATCTTGAGGAAGATATCTATATGGAACAGCCGCTAGGTTTCACATCCAGTGATACTGATCACAAGGTTTGCAAGCTGCAAAGGTCCATATATGGACTTAAGCAAGCATCTCGGAGCTGGAACACTCGTTTCAATGATGTGATCAAAATGTTTGGTTTCATCAAAAATGAAGAGGAACCATGTGTTTTCAAAAAGGTCAGTGGGAGCGCTGTTGTCTTCCTCGTATTGTACGTGGATGACATCCTCCTTATTGGGAATGATATTCCCATGATTGACAACAGTCAAATTATGGTTGTCCAAGGAATTCTCCATGAAAGACCTAGGTGAAGCATCCTTTATTCTAGGAATTAAGGTCTATAGGGATAGACCGAATAGGATGCTAGGACTTTCACAGAAGATGTACATAGAGAAAGTACTAAAGAGGTTTAGTATGGAAAACTCTAAGAGGGGATTAATACCCTTCAGACATGGTATTCATCTTTCCAAGAAGATGTGCCCCAGCACACCTGAGGAAATAGAACGCATGAGCAAGATCCCTTATGCTTCTGCAATAGGGAGCCTCATGTATGCCATGCTATGTACACGACCTGATATAGCCCATGCTGTGAGTGTCACAAGCAGATATCAGTCAAATCCAGGTGAAGAACACTGGACTTCTGTGAAATGTATCCTTAAGTACTTGAGAAGAACTAAGGATATGATGTTGGTCTTTGGTAATGG
>QRFJ01000642.1:34932-119279 GCA_006176705.1 Cocos nucifera | reverse complement strand
CTCATGTCAAAAGACAACAAGCGGACAAGTTAGAGTTTAGGTCCTTCAGAGCTCGATTCATAGGATATCCTAAAGAGTCATTAGGATACTATTTCTACATTCTAGAAGACCACAATGTGATTGTGAGTCGACATGCCATCTTTCTTGAAAAATAGTTTATTCAAGATAGCGGCATTGAAAAGCAGATTAAGCTTGATGAGAAAGTCTCACAAGTACAACGAGCTAAGGACCAATTGGAACCAAATCAGGTTGAGCCAATAAGAACACTACCTCCTCCACCTCGTAGATCGAAAAGAGTTTTCCGTCCCCCTGAAAGATACTTAGGTATTATTTCAGAGAAAGTAGAGAAAATATTCCTCATAGGTAATGGTGCTCATGGTGATGATCCCAAAACCTACAATGAGGCGATATCAGATATCGACTCCGAGAAATGGCTAGAGGCAATGCAGTCAGAAATTGACTCGATGCACTCAAACCAAGTCTGGACCTTGGTAGATCCACCAGAAGGTATAGTACCTATTGGGTGTAAATGGATCTTCAAGAGAAAGATTGGTGCAGATGGAAATGTGGAGACATTCAAGGCTAGACTAGTGGCAAAAGGTTATAGTCAACGCGAAGGCATTGACTATCAGGATACCTTTTCCCAGTGGCTATGCTAAAATCCATCCGCACATTGCTTGCCGTTGCAGCCTATTTCGATTATGAAATATGGCAAATGGACGTGAAAATGCATTCTTAAATGGATATCTTGAGGAAGATATCTATATGGAACAGCCGCTAGGTTTCACATCCAGTGATACTGATCACAAGGTTTGCAAGCTGCAAAGGTCCATATATGGACTTAAGCAAGCATCTCGGAGCTGGAACACTCATTTCAATGATGTGATCAAAATGTTTGGTTTCATCAAAAATGAAGAGGAACCATGTGTTTTCAAAAAGGTCAGTGGGAGCGCTGTTGTCTTCCTCGTATTGTACGTGGATGACATCCTCCTTATTGGGAATGATATTCCCATGATGACGACAGTCAAAATATGGTTGTCCAAGGAATTCTCCATGAAAGACCTAGGTGAAGCATCCTTTATTCTAGGAATTAAGGTCTATAGGGATAGACCGAATAGGATGCTAGGACTTTCACAGAAGATGTACATAGAGGAAGTACTAAAGAGGTTTAGTATTAAAAACTCTAAGAGGGGATTAATACCCTTCAGACATGGTATTCATCTTTCCAAGAAGATGTGCCCTAGCACACCTGAGGAAATAGAACGCATGAGCAAGATCCCTTATGCTTCTGCAATAGGGAGCCTCATGTATGCCATGCTATGTACACGACCTGATATAGCCCATGCTGTGAGTGTCACAAGCAGATATCAGTCAAATCCAGGTGAAGAACACTGGACTTCTATGAAATGTATCCTTAAGTACTTGAGAAGAACTAAGGATATGATGTTGGTCTTTGGTAACGGAGAACTCCAAGTTCCAGGGATACACAGACTCGGATTTCATGTCCGATATAGATGATCGAAAGTCGACATCTGGGAGTCTGTTTGTGTGCAATGGTGGTGCTGTCAGCTGGAAGAGTTCCAAGCAAACTCATGATAGCAGATTCCACCATGGAAGCAGAATATATCGCTGCATCAGAGGCTGCGAAGGAAGCATTCTGGTACAAGAAGTTTGCTGCAGAAATTGGAGTAATGCCATCAGATGCCATTCCTCTATACTGCGACAACAATGGCGCCATAGCCCTTGCTAAGGAGCCGAGGTCTCACCAAAAATCCAAGCACATTGAGCGGCGATACCACCTCATCCACGATTACCTCGAGAAGGGTTACGTCGAGGTCAAGAGAGTCGACTCCACAGATAATGTGGCAGACCCACTTACAAAGCCGTTGGGCCAGCAGAAGATCGAAGCCCACCTTGAGAAGATGGGACTTAGACTTGTAGCCAATTGGCTTTAGGATAAGTGGGAGATTGTTAGATATATGTGCCCTAGAAGCCAGAATTGGCTGACACTTGTAATACACTTCTAGGGGCAAAATTATAATTTTGACTAATATCAATAAAATGGGTTATTTTCTATCACATATGTGTATTTAGTGTCTGTGATACATCCTTTGAGTTAATGATAATGATAATTCATATTTTCAAGAGTTGAAAATTTAAGACATGAATAATCATTATTAACTCATAAAATGCTCCCGACCATAGGATCATCACGAGGATGGTGATTGATCCGGAAGGTTGGTGTACAATCGCTTCTCTTTAGTAGATGAGTCTTGAGTCTACGGTGTGGAGACACCAGAGCGAGAGTACAGGTACTCGTTAGAGAATGAGGGCACTGAGCGTGACCACCTCGAGTAGTCATTAGGAAGTCTACCTTCTCGTCAATGACTGACTCGATGCTGCAGTAGTGTGTCTGGTTCTTTGACCTGAGGATGCATCGACAGTTCACCTTGAGGGTGTTATAGTTTGACTACACCATTACTCGGTCTCCTAGCCATATGGAACCCTGAGGTGTATGTTGGCTATAGCATGTTCATTGTAGGAACTGGATTGCATCAAGATGGAATCTATCTACCTCGGTGGTAGAGGAGCAGCCCTATGATGATCATGAGAATCAAGTCCAGAAGCCCATGGCCATGGCAGAGTGAAATAATAGAAAGAGTTTCTATTTAGTTTTCACATCGGACTTGAATCGAATGATTACATCATATGACAGAGACTAGGGTTTGACGAGTTCACCTTAACCCTAATCTGATCGGGGCTCAAGATAGAAGAACTTAATCACACAGGTAGCTGCACCAAGAGGTTCGCATTCAGCTCTGATGGGTTGCCACCATATACTGCTAGGTGTCACTGGTGGATTTTGGGAGCAATTAGAATGATTTAGATGATCGATCATTCTAGCTGTTCGAATCAGAAGAGTTCTGATCCATCGAAAGGAGTTTCGATGATGTCGATGATAGAGATCATGACATATCCCATTACCATACAGAACTGAACCTAACTGGATCACACAAATAAGGATTTGAATCTGGTGATCATCAATTGAACTGATCTAGTTCAATTGATCTGAATGAGATTCAATTAGGTTCAGGAAAATCGTGCTAGCACTCGATTGAACCTAACGTTCTTCTTTTGCTATCACAAATAAGTTGTCCTGACTGAGCCAAAAGAGTTTATGCTCAATCAGAGGCCTTCATATGGTCTGACTAGAGGTTGTCCAAGTAAGAAAAGGTTGTCTTATTTTGTAAAACATTACCTGCCATTTTTGGTCACCTACCATTTCTCGTTCTTTGACTTCAATCAAAAGTCTACCTTTGACTGATCAAATATTGACCATTGACACTTTGATTTCTGTCTATGTGTCATGCACCTATTAGAGAGCTGGTGGGGGCCTATCCCTCTGCCAGAACCTGGCAAAGAAGAGGGCGCACGCCACCCTTGGCATGTCCCCAAGCTGGAGGCGCCCAGGAGTCCCTATTGGACAGGGACTCCATCTTCTTTTTGGATTTTGATTAGAGTTCTCCTAAGAACCAACTTTGATTGGTCTTAGGCATCCTCTAAGGAGGAATCCAAGGGACTCTATTTTCATCAATCAAATTTAGATCTAATTTCATAAAGAGTTGTGATTGATTGAGAAAAAGAGAAGTTGGATCACAGACAGTCTATAAATAAGACCCTACGCCCAACTCAGATTGTATGATTATATGATTGGAAAATTGAAATCCCATGCCCCAAGGCTGCCTCTCCCCTCTTCCTCTATGCCAAACCCAACTTCTCCCTCTCCTCTCTACGTCCAAAGTATTTGGATTCTTGGTTGGTGCGATCTAGATCAAAGAAAGATGACTGGAAGCTAGAAGGCTGCACTGCTGCATAGGACAATCGCTGATCTTCGAAAAGAGTTTTGAAGATCCTCCAGATCAGATCTAGATTTAATTTTTGGAGATGTAATAGAGAAGAAGAGGATCTCCAGATCCAGTCTGAGTGAATATCGGTAGAGGCCAAGCACTTGTGTGGCTTGATCTAGAACCTTCCGCTGCTTACAGGATCATCAACGGGTAATAGGATTACCCACTTCAAGATAAATTAAATCTAATTTAATTTATCTAATTTTATTTTAATTTTTAAAATAATAATAATCAGATCTGAAATATCTTAGATCTGATCTGGATCAAAGAGAAAAGTTTTTGAAATATATCTCTTGATCTGATCAGATCTGAACGAACTTGGTCCGGAAAATCAGGTTTTTTCTTCAAAAACGATCAGAATATATGGCTTCATTAAGAATGAAAAGGAATCTTGCATTTATAAGTGGGCTAATAGTTTCATGGTAGTATTTTTTGTATTATATGTGGATGATATTCTATTAATTGAAAATGACATCCCTACATTATAGAGAATAAAGGTTTAACTGTAGTCACAATTCTCCATGAAGGACTTAAGAGAAGAATCCTACATCCTAGAGATGAAGATATGTAGAGATAGATCTAAGAAGTTGTTTGGGTTATCCTAGTCTACGTACATAGACACTGTACTAAAATAGTTCAGCATAAAGAATTTCAACAAAGGCTATCTTTCGATAGGCCACGAAATTTTTCTTTCGAAGTGGGATTGTTTGACAATATCTTAAGAGAGAGCATATGAGTAAGATTTCGTATACCTCGATAGTAGATTCTATTATGTACACCATAATATGTAAAAGATCAGATATGGTATACTTACTAGAGATAGTGAGTAGATACCAATCTAATTCAAGGAAGAATCATTGAAAGATTGTAAAAATCATTCTTAGGTATTTGAGAAATACTAAGGACCAATAGCTCATTTTTGATGAATTAGACTTAAAATTTATGGGATTTATCGAATTTGATTTTCAATCTGATCATGATGATAGCAAAAGTGTATCAAGATACATTTTTATCCTTAATGGTGGAGCTATCTATTGAAAAAATTTCAAGCAGTATACTGTGACCGACTCAGTTTGCAAAGCAGAGTACATCGTGACATCTGATGCTGCTAAGAAAGCTATATGGCTGAGAAAATTCATCACCAAGCTTGGAGTGGCATCCTTCCTTGATGGTCCAATTCTACTTTATTGCGACAGCACTAGAGCCATTGCTTAGCAAAATACGAAGCATATTCTGCATCGCTACTATCTTATCCGAGAGATCATGGATCGAGATAATGTCGAGCTTCAAAAGATCGATGGAAAAAAAAATCTGGCCAACCCATTCACTAAAGCTCTTATGATAAAAAAGTTCGATGATCACAAGTCAAAGATAGATATACGATATTGTACCGATTGACTTTAATCCAAGAAGAAGTTGTTAAAAATTATGTTCCAAAGTCAATCATCAGCCTGTTGATGGTTGAGCTTATTTATGTAAATATATGTGGATTCATTATGATGATTGCAAAAGTATGTCGAGATATATTTTTATTCTTAATAGTGGAGCTGTCTATTGGAAAAGTTTTAAGCAGCATACTGTGGCCGACTCAATTTATAAAGTAGAGTATATTATAACATTCAATGCTGCTAAAAAAGCTATGTGCCTAAGAAAATTCAACACCAAGCTTGGAGTGGCATCCTTCCTTGATGGTCCAGTCCTACTCTACTATGACAGCACTAGAGCCATTACTCAGGTGAAAGAACCAAAGGCATATCAGCAAACAAAACATATTCTGCATCGCTACCATCTTGTCTGAGAGATCATGGATTAAGGTAATGTCGAGCTTCAGAAGATCGATGGAAAGATGAATCTAGCCAATCCATTCACTAAAACCCTTATGATAAAGAAGT
The DNA here is from genome assembly GCA_006176705.1 of Cocos nucifera. Classification (NCBI taxonomy): domain Eukaryota; kingdom Viridiplantae; phylum Streptophyta; class Magnoliopsida; order Arecales; family Arecaceae; genus Cocos; species Cocos nucifera. Next base: position 113,479 of record QRFJ01000642.1, on the reverse strand, counting down.
TTGATGATCACAAGTCAAAGATGGGTATACGATACTATACCGATTGGCTTTAATCCAAGTGTGAAAGTTGTTAGAAATTATGTCCCAAAATCAATCGTCAGTCTGTTGATAGTTGAGCTTATTTATGTAAATGTATGTGGATTAATTATTAATAAAATATTATTTAGCCTTTTTCATCATAAATTATGTACCTTAAATGAACTCTTATATTGTAATGAAGTCCTTAGGAATATTTTAAATCAACAAGGATGATTTATCGTTTAGTCTTTAAATCTGTTCGCGACTAGATGATATGCTATTACTAGGATGATAGCTATATCAAGTATGGATCATTGTATGTCATATGGATTAGTTGACTTCTTAACTAAGGAGTGTGGAGATATTGGCATGACATATAAGTAAAATGTAGGAGTATATTTCACTGAATGTGATCAACTCTAGAGCATGCTACTATTAAGACTTGCTCTGAAAGGATATAGGTATAAATATCCCTCCAATCTGAGATCACCATGGTGACTTCCAAACGACTCACTATACTTTGGTGCTGGACTATCTAAATTTTTAATTCAATGATGAAAGATTTCTGAGCATAATCAAGTACTTATGGAATCGATGTGTGAGTCAAGATAGGATTGACCACTTCTAGTTTCAAAAAATGTGCTACATTGTATTTCAATTTAAGAAAGCCTTAGCCAGGATAACCCTTGTGAGGAGTCATAGGATTGATTAGGTTAAGATATATTATGGATGTACTGATAAAAGTTGATAGTTTAACTCTGAGTCATCCTTGAAATGGAAGTGAAAGGGATGAATTATATAGTAACTGTATTCTAGTAGGTTCTGAATGTTGCTTCGCATATATTTGGCCTATCTAGACATCAAGTATCATTGCTAGATGGTCATTTCTGTTAGTACAAAAAATTATTCCTATACTACTAGCTTAGGTTCGAACCTATGGAGTCATACTCAAAAAAAGTACCTATCTGATTATGTGGCTGCTCGAGAGTCCCATTAGATTAAAATTTTAGGAGTCTTACTGGACTGAAATTCTATGATCAGGCATCCCACTAGATTGAAACTTTATCATTATTAGAGGATTAGTTAGGAATAAGATTGTTAATTAGCTTAATTTGATTAAGCAATATATTTTGGATCAAATCTAATTGAATTGGATTTAATTTGGTTTGACCTGATTAGGTTATCAGATACTTAATCGCTAAGGGAGATTGGTTCCTGATTTGATTAGGACTTGGACTCAATCAATTCTTAATTTGATTAGGACTTAATTGAGTTAGTTTCATGCCTAATTAGATTAGGTTTAGTCTTATCTTTTTGAATTTAATTAAAGGGAATTTAATTGAAACCTAGAGTCCAAAGAAGTTGGACTTCTCTCTGCGCCATGTATTTTCTTAATGCCCATTTCTCAATGCGCAAAATGAGTTTTTTTTTTGTGCATGAGATAATCATCTTTAGATGCCCACCTTGTCATCCCAGATGGATGAGGATTAGATTAGTTTAAATTAATTTCAAAAGAGTTTTGAAATGAAACCCTAGCTTATCCTCATCCACCTTGGTCAACTACCTTGTGAAGGACTCTTCTTTTTGTGCGACAAAATGATTTTCTCCTGGTCATTCACCATGTCCAAGACCCTTGTTCATTCTCCTTTCTAAATGGATAAAGATGAGCAATGGTTGGATGAAGTTTAGGTTCAAAAAAGTTTGAATCTAAACTAAAACCCTAGCCTTATCCTATCTCATCTAAAAGGTTGTTCGGCATCTATAAAATCCTTGGATTTTTGTGGACCACCTTCTTGTGATTTTCCACCATAAGAAATCAGAAAGAGGAGGGGCCGAACACTAGAGAGGGGTGGGAGCATCTAGGTGGGCTGCCTTAAATTGGCATGAGAGCTTAGAGAAGATACTGCTTCTCTTGGGTGAGAAAATAACCCTAGGTGCTATGGTTTTTTGAGTGAAAGGAAAAATCATAGATAAGCTGATTTCTCTTTTCTTCTTCCACTTTCCTACATCCTCCTTTAATCCATCTTCAACTTCGAAGGGTTTAAGAGATTCCAAGAAAAAGATCAAATCAGATCAGCCCTCCAGTGATCTTCACGCGATCTAGTAGTCCTGGAAGATCATATCAACACAGAACTTCGAATGGACGATCCATGGAGGCCGGACATCTTATGTAGCTACACCAGCAAAACCTCAAGTCCATGAGATCCAAATGCAGTGATCTGCTACCCGCACTCAGGTGATCTGCTATCCAAATGTAGTGATTTGATATGATCATGCATGTAGATTTTTATTTTTCACATTTTTATTTTTAGATTTTATACATATAAATTATCATGTTGTAGATCCTAGGATAGGTGTTTTAGATCTAATCTTAAGCATGATGATTACATTAAAATATTTAATCTTATATTTTCTGCTAAAAAATTTTAAAAATCTTGCTTAAAATGCCGACCAGTTTACTTCACATGTTCCTCGAGCATGTAGCTTCTGAATGGTTCTTGATGAAAATTGCTCAAGTCTGATCCTAATCATGACATAATTATCTTCAGCAAAATTCTTGACTCGCCAGTGAGAATCTGCTAATTGTTTATATATTTAATTACCTAAATTAATTTTGTCCCTGATCTATTTATACAAACTCCAAACATGTTCTACAAAGACGATGCTGACTCTGACATTCTAGCATGTATAGGCAATAGGATCAAGTCTACTGGTTTTCTAGCATGATAACCATATATAACTTCAAAAAGACTCAAACCAATAGACCTATGTACCAAACTATTATATGCAAATTCTGCTCTAGGTAAAAGTAAAACCTAGTTTCTTATATGCTCTCCTACCAAACATCGAAGTAAATTTCTTGAACTTCTATTTATTGAAAATTATGTTCTAAAATCAATCATCTAGCTTGTAGATGATGGGTTCAATTTTATAATTATATATGAATCAAATATTAATAAAATTATTTAGCATTTTTCATCATAAAGTTGTACATCTTCTTAATCGAACTCCATTATTATAATGAATATCTTTAGAACTACTTCTAATATGATAAAGGTTCGTATAGTTCTTAAACATATTTACGATCAAATGATAGATTATCAATAAAGATGATAATTGCATCAAGTATAGATCGTTGTGTGCCATATGGGTTGGTTATCCTCTTAACTAAGGAGTGTGTAGACACTAGTATGGTATACAAATGGGATATTGATCTATACTGAACATGACCATTTCGAAGCATTCTGCTATCAAGAGTATTATTTGAGGAGATATGGGTATAAGTATCCCTCCAACCTGAGATCACTATGATGACTTACAAGCACTCACTGTACTTTGGTATCGAACTATTTGAATTTCTAATTCAGTGATGAAAGATTTCTGGATGCAGTCAAGTACTTGTCAAGTTAGTGTATGAGTCAAAATATGATTGACCACTCTAAGTAAAATTAGAGAGAATGTCTTAATATATTTTAATTTAGAAAAATCTTGGCCAAGGTAATCTTTGTGAGAAGTCACAAGATTAAGTAGGTTAAGACACTATGAGGATGTACTAATCAGGAGTTGACAGTAAACTCTGAAGTCATCTTGAGCATTATTGATCAAAGGGATGAATTATACGGTAACCATATTCCAGTCGATTATGAATGTTGCTTCACTATATTCAATTTTATCCGATTGTCGAGTACTATGGCTAGATGATCACTTCAATTAGTATAGAAAGCTTGTTTCTATACTACCAACTTAGTGTTCGAACCTATGGATTCACATATATAGAAGTTTCAATCCAATTAGATGGCTAATTAATAATTATGAATCATTGAAAGAATTTAATTATCAATATGATTGATGATTAACTTAATATAATTAATTTAAAAAAATAATTAATAATTTAATTATTAATTAACTCAATTTGATTGAGTTATAAGGATTAGATCAAAACTAATTGAATTGAATTCTATTAGGTCTGACCCAATTAAGTTATTGGATGACCTAATTGCTAAGGAAGATAAGATTCTGATTTGATCAAATCTTGGATTCAATTAATCCTAGATTTGATCAAAAGATTGAAAGCCTAATTAGATTAGGTTAGCTCATATATTTGGGTCTAATCAAAGATGGTTTGATTTGAACCAAATTAGATGAGAACTAAGAGTCCAAATATTAGACTGCATCTTCCTTGCGCCTAACCCTAGATGCCACCCATTATTCTCAATACACAAGTGTTTATGCATGTGCAACCTAGACACCAAGACCCTCATGCCACCTACTCTTAGTTAGGGTTAGGATTTGGGAAAGTTTTAATTTAAAAAGATTTTAAATTGGACTTTGTTTCAATCTCCAACTCTACCTGTTTAGCCCTATATATTCAGCCCTTTATAAGACAAAGCGCTATAGAATTTTTGAGAGGCTTTTGCGTGTGAGAAAATTAGAGAGAGTCTCTAGGCATGAGCTTTGGGGTGGGGATCCTTGGCATGTGAGATCTAGAGGAAACTATTCCTCTATTTGGTGAGAGGGTCGGATTTTGTGAGAGAAATAAGAGAAGGCTATTCTCTTGTAATCAATCCCTTCTCTTCTTTCTTTGTTCAGCCATTAAAGATTGTCTTCACAAGAAGCTAGCACTCCAAAAGCTGATGGATCGGGCTTTGCATGGATACCTTAGAGGCCATTCGTGTGCATGGCTGAAGCAACGAATAAGATCTACACAAGCTACGATCTTCACTTTAAGTTCAGGTATGAGATTTGATCTCATATGCTATTCTATTTCAGATTTTATATGCATGATATCATATCATAGGTCCTGGATTAGGGTGTTTGTAGATTAGATCTAATGCATGTTTAGATTAAAAGATTTAATCTAAAGCTTCCACTATATATATTTTCGAAAAAGTTTTGAAAACCATGCATGAAATCCCTACGCTACTCCAACACTATTTACAACTTTAGTTTGACTATCTATTTATGGGTGATATGCAGATAAAAATTTTAATTTTGTTTCCATTAAGTACCATAAGATTTTTCAAAAGTAACTAATGAATCAAACATCCCTATCAGACACTATAGATTTTGGCAATCCGTGCAACCTAACAATTTCATCAAAATATAGATGAGCAACTCTAGAGGCATCAAAGATCTTGGAGCGGATAGAAAATGGGCCATCTTGGAAAACCTATCTACTACCACGTAAATGGAGTCATCTTTTCTAGCTGTTCAAAGCAATCCTAAAATAAAGTCCATGCTCATATGTAGCAGGGTGTATAAACCAGTATTTTGTTTGCAATATTTAGCCATAGCATAAATACGATATCGTACAACAATTCAGGCTACATCGCACTTTAAACTAGGCTAATAAAATTGGGCATCAAGGGTATCTATAATTTTGTTCCTCTTAAAATGCCCAGATAAACCTCCAGCATGTATTTTCTAAATTAGAAAATCTCTTACAAAAGTCTATGGGACACACAGCCTATTATTCTTTAAAAAATAACCATCTTAAAGGGTATACTCACTAAACTCTATAGTCGATCCTTGCTTTAGGGAGGAAACAATATTTTTAAAGTCTGGGTATTCATCATACTTTTCTTTTAACTACTCAAAGTTCGTAACTTTTATACTTAGTGTTGATAAGAGAGCCACTCTACAAGAGAGTGCATTAGCAATTTTGTTATCTACACCAGCTTTGTGCCTTATCACAAAAGTATAAGCCTGAAGGAACTCAACCCACTTACCATGTCTTGGATTTAATTTCCTTTATGAATTGAGAAACTTGAGGGCCTCATGGTTAGAATACAGGATAAATTTCTATGAAAGCGAATAATACCTCCAAAACTTAAGAGCTTAGATCATGGTGTAGAACTTTTTATTATAGGTGGAATACTTGCACTTGGAGTCATTTAGCTTTTCACTACAGACAGCAATAGGGTGTCCTTCCTAACTTAGGAATCCACCAACTTTCACTTCAAATGCATCACATGCAACTTCAAAATTTTTTGAAAAATCTGGTAACCGCAAAACTAGAGCATGGGTCATTCTTTCCTTTATTTTTTGGAAAGCTCGCTTAATGGCTTTAATCCTCGCGAAGGTTCTTTTTTGTATGTAATTAGTGATCGGGGCTATAATGGTGCTAAAACCCGTGATGAACCTTCTATAAAAAGTTGCAAGGCCATGGAAGCTTTGAATGTGCACATTCTGGGGCATAGGCCATTCAATTATAGCACAACTTTCTCAAGGCCTACTAGCAAGCCATCAGAAGTTACTACAAATTCTAAGAAGATTATATAGTTCATCATAAAATCACACTTCTTTAGGTTTGCATAAATATTTTTGATTCTCAGGGCTTAACAGACTTGTTGCAGATGGTTTAGATGGTCTTCTTTGGTTCAGCTATAAATTAGGATATCATCAAAGTATACGATCATAAATGAATCAATGAATGGTTATAGTACCTGAGTCATAATCTTGATGAAGGTACTCGAGCATTGGAAAGACCAAATGGCAAGACTAGCCATTCATACAAACCATCTTTTGTTTTAAAGATGATTTTTCATTCATCACTAGATCTAATTCTAATCTGATGATATCCACTCTTTAAATCAATTTTAGAAAAGATAGTAGATCTAGCCAACATGTCAATCACGTCATCTAACTTGAAAATAGAAAACCAAAACTTCATAGTTATTTTATTTATTACATGGCTATCCACGCACGTCCTCCAAGTACCATCTTTTTTTAGAGTCAGGAGTATGAAAACTATGCAAGAACTCAGACTCTCTCTCACAAAACCTTTTTTAAGGAGCTTGTAAACTTGTTGCTGCAGCTTCACATATTCAATGAGGTTTAAACAATAGTGAGGAAGATTGGAAAGAGTGGCTCCTAGAACAAGATCCATAGCATACTAGATATCCTGCATTGGGGGCAAATGGTCTGGGAGGTCTTCCGAGAAGACATCTTTAAATTGGTCTGGGAGAGTGAGCACCTTCTGAGGATATTAGTGCAAAGGAACTATGTCTCTACAAGAATTCTTGATTGCCAAAATTCAGACTAAAGAGCCATCAATCAGTTCTTTTTCAAACTTCTTAGCATTGATTATGTGTAGGCTCTTCTTCTATTTTTGGATGTTACGGTTAGTATCTATAATTTTCTTGGCAGTTCTTGGAGGTGAAGGGTATACAGTGATCTTTTTAACCTAGCTCATAAATATACAAGCATTGGATCGACCATAAAGTATAGCATCCTGGTCGAAGAGCCATGATCTGCTAAGGATGATGCTACCAACTTTCATTAGTAACACATCACACCAGATCTTATCTTGATATGATTGAAATTTAATCGAGTCTAAACACCTATGCCTAATAGGGATAGACGAAGCATCTATCCAGGCCACTTTATATAGACTGGGATGGTCTACAGGTGCTAAATCTAGGTATAATATGGTGTTAATAGAGATAGCATTGATGCAGCTACCACTATCAATGATTACTTTGCACATCTTATTATCTTATCTAATAAAGGATAAAGGTATGAAAGATAGCAGTCTTGCACCAATCTTCATTCTCTTTGAGTTAGATCAACACATATCTAACCACTTCTAATCATTCTCCAGGTGCAGTCTTAATCTGGGTAGTGTCATACTCTTCGAAAGTATTAGCTAATTTGGATCCGCGAAATAGACTTCTTTTTTAGAATCATTCTTAGGATTTTCAATTTTAGGCTTTTTTATGTGTAGTGCTTCGGATGGGCATTAACGAGCAACATGGCCTAGTCCATTACACTTGAAGCATTAAATCTTAAAACTGATCCCTCCAAAAGTCTCTCCGATGACTCTTTTTCCTTCGTCATCCTTCTTGGTTGGCAGTGCTGCAGATAGGGGATGACTAATAGGAATCTGATTCATGCTAGGTCTGGGGTCTAAATACCAGGTCTAGGAGGCTTAGGTCGATGAGTGTCTGATAATCTCTAGAACCTCTCATAGTCCTGGGCCAATTGATAGGTCTGCTCTAGACTATAGACCTCTGGTATAAGCAGTTTTCTTTGGATATCTTCTCTCATGCTAGCTCTAAATCTAGATAGGATGACAGATGGATCCTCATTTATATTGCAACTTATAAGAAATTCTTCAAATTTTTCCATATAATTATTGACAAATTCGGTATCCTGGGTCAACTTTGCCATTGGTCTAAGAGACGCTGTTGTTAGAATGCAGGGAGATGCTTCTTGTGAAGCTTATCCTTCATCTCATCTCATGTCCAAATAGATTCCTGTCTCCTATGGATGGCCATTCTCTGAACATGGTGCTAGTATAACTTAGTTTGACCTAATAACCTCATTTGAGTGAACCTAATTTTTCTATCCTCGGACATTTCATACCAACTGAAGTAATTATCCATGTCAGCTTACCAGTCAGTACTCTTTGGGATCCAAGCAACCCACAAATCTCGAGGCTTCGACCTTGATGCTTCTTATGATACGATCATCCAGATCAGTTGTCTCATGATAAGGTCGGTGCATTTGATTGTTGACTTTCATCGAAACTCGGATAATCATATTACTCTAAGGTTCATAACTCTTGGAGAGGAGTTCCTAAGAGGATGGTTTGTACTGCTTAATCATTCATCTTTTAAGGTTCCAACCTTGCATCTATAGAATCTAATTTGTTGTCAATAACTTCAAGATGACCTAAGATCTTCTATAAAGTAGCTTCTAAATTAGATTCCATTTTGTTGTTTGATTGAGAAGGCTCTGCTTGCTTGATATTTGGCTCCTCACATAATAGTCATGCAAAAATTACAACGGTTCTCAAAGGGAAGTAGGTTTCAAGTTTAGAATTCTGTTTCTAGCTTTGCACAAGGTTCCGATTGGAGGTCCTCTACGGGGTTCCTAGGGGTCTGTTTTTATGTAAATCAAAGCAAATCTGGATTCTTTACTGAGTTAGGTTTCCAGCAAGCTAAGATTTTTAATTTTTTAGATGCTTCTAGGACTAGAATTGTTCAAGTTTTCTAAGGACTACTCAGTCTGAATTTTCTGCTGCAGTACAGAATTCACAAAGGAGTGAAACCTAAATTCAAGAAAAATCTGGTACTAAACTGAGATCTGATTCAAAATTTTACTTTCATAGGTAAATACATCATCAAGTCTAGTTTCCAAATCCACTAATTTTGCAATTTTTTGACACTCCTATGAACGGGAATTATGGGTTGAACAGAGGTTGTGTAGAAGTACAGGGTGCAGAATTCTGTGAACAGAGACTCTGAGTTTCAGATCTAATTTGCACTAATTTCAGAGCAATCTCTCAAATCCACCAACACAGAAATGTTCCATTTCGAGTCTAGTTTCCAACAAAATAAGATTTATAATTTTCTGAGGTTTGTATCAACAGAAATTTCAAAATAAACTCAAGGGTATGCAGAGTTTCAGAATGTTAATGATGCAAACTAATCAAATAAAAATGTAATTAATCCTAACCTAACCTTAGCTCTGATACCAAAAAACAATTGATGCAGGACCAGACTAACTATCCTAAATCTAATGTCCATCTAATGAGATCAGCGAATAAAATTAAATAAGTAGTTAAAGCATATAATAGTAAAAACTAAGCAAGCAACAAATCAGTCATAAAAGCCCATTTATGATTAAGATCCGATCTAGAAAGCAATCAAACCAGCACACACTATTAAGAAATTTAAAAGTAGGACCATTGGTCATTAAAAAATGGCTGCTAGGCTAGGGCTAATCAACTCAATTAATTCGAACCTAAAAGAACTAAAGATTGGAAAACTAGCATAGAAGGAATTTCAGCATTGATTTTAAATCCTAATTTAATCCAAGAAGAGGTCTCACCAAGCACGGGATTTTACCATGTCCTGGACAAGGGAGATTGATCTGGAGATGGTTAAGGTGATCAGCTATTGGTTCATGATGACTCAGGCTAAAATCTTTGGATCTGAATTATACCATTATAAGATAAATGAACCAGCATAAAGAATAAGCATCCAAATAAAATAAACTCAAAATATCCTCAAATGGCTTGAAGTTGGCAGAGGAGTATAGGCTATGCTTTGATGTTGGTGCTGCTTTCATGTTCATGCAAGCAAGGGGGCCTCTTGGGAAGAATCCGAGAGCGGCACCCAGTGGTAGAGAGGCCGGATGGGCTCGGCGGTGGTGTCAGGTTGGATCTCCAGAGTGAAGTTGCCGGAGGATGGTGGTAGCGCTGATGGTATCGGAGGTTGATGGGTCGTCGCCGAGGATGGATTCACAGAAGGGATCGAGGCAGAGAGGTCATGGCGATAGGATTGAAGTGGAGGAGGCTCGTGGAGAGACTTGGCAGTGGACGAGGTATCATCGGAGAAGGCGATCTGGTGGTGGGAGGGTGAGATGGTGGAGTGAAGGCGGAAGATGAAGCAAGAGGAGAGGGATTGGGGAGTGGGCTTGGCGAAGCCCTCTTGGGCTATGGATCGAGGAAGGCGGCGATGCAGGAGGGTTTTGGGGGAGGAAATCTGGAGGAGGAGGGGTAGCACGCAAAGATGGGCGGATGCGATTGAGAGCGGTGTTGTTGTACGTTGTGAGGCAGTGGTGCGGCTAGGTGCAGGTGAGTATGGAAGCTTAGATGTTGGCTGCTGGTTCGGAGAGTTTGAAACAGGAGAGGAATTTTGGAAGAATCGGGCCTCAGGAGCTTAGGAAAGAAGCAGAGAAGAAAAGAAGAAGAGGAAGAAGAAGAAGCAGAGAAGATAAAGATTAGAGGAAGAAGAAGCAGCAGAGAAGGGGAAACCAGGATTCAATTCTTTATCCCCTTCTTCTCGATTACATCAATCCATATATGGGCTTCTAATAGCCTACTAACAAAATAACAAACGCGCAGCAAGATAACCAACTCACAACAAAATCCTAACAAGTAACTCGCAACAAAATAATCAATCTCATGTTTTAGGATACGTGCGTGCATGAGATGAAAATAAAAAAAAATATATATCCATTCTCTACACATTCACACGTACATTCAGATAAAATATAAAATAAAATATATATGAGTTACATCAAATCTTCACCATTATTCTATACTCATATTGAATAATTATCTTTATTGTCTGAGAAAGGATTTCACTAGCAATTTTGCTAGAAGAATAGATTTTTTTTTTTCTCTTTCTTTCCACCAGGAATCATAGCCTAATATTGGTGTGAAGGAAAATCTTGTCTACGTCATCTAGAGTGTATACAAATTTATTTTTTTGTGAGGAATTATGTAACCATATCACGTGGTCCATGGAAGTGGATATGATAGAAATGGCATTAGAGTAAACTTAATCCATAGCCAATATGCATTAGAAGATACTACAACATAAGCCTATTTTGATGGGCTGATCATAGTATTTATGATTAGATTTATGATACTTATCATTAGATTTGAAATGATTTTAATCTTTAGCTTGGTAGGGACACCAATGCTTAAATATGTTAGGACTAGTGCGGATAGATATTTAATCTCATATTAGCTATGCACTAGATAGATGTTCGATATTTATATAGGACCAAGAAATTCAAACAACACCTTTTGACTAACCTTTTTAGATGGCATCCTGGGTTGTTATTACTTTCATGATCCTAACATTTCCCCAATTGATTCAATAGTCTTCAAGCCATTATTGCCAGTAACCCCTGCATTTGTTCTACCTCATTTGACTCCTCAATAAATGTTCTTCATACATTTCAAATGCATAGTTTGGTTTTCTAACATTTGAAACTCCTCTTATTGCTGATTGTATGTTAAGATGCATAAGATTCAGTGTGCCTTATAACATGCTGGTAATCATTTTGTATTCATCCAACCGCAAGCTAAGCCCGTGAAAAGAAAGATCAAAATTATATTCATGTTCTCTATTTACGTTAATGTGTTGGATTAGATACCGTCTTATATGAGTAATTTGACAAGGGTAGGGAACATGAAGATAGAAGATAAATGACACAAGCAGGGATTATTGGACCAGATAGACGTGCTGATTCTTACGTAGTTGTTAGCATGACTTTGCCGTTGCAAGTTTTGTTTAGCACATAGTTCTTGGAACTTGGGTGACTCATTATTAAACATCTTTGATTATAGGCATACCAGTCTTTTGCAAACTGACAGTTTGTTTTGGAAGAGTTGAGTGAGAAATGCTATTAATTTTGTGATTAGATCCTATTATAAAATCTTAATTTGAGATAATTCCTTCCCACGCAGTTATAAAATCCTTTATACTGTAGAAACTAGGACTCAACCCAGATTTAAACTCTCACTTATTTATAACCTCAAATGCAACTAAAACAAAGTCAAGAATGTTGAGTGAGCATATTCTTTTGTTTTTTTTATTTTATTGATAGGATGGAGTACTCATACAACTCTAGTATGAATACAACTAAAATGATCTAAAAGAAAAGTATCATAGAATACCAAAAGTGGGCTCGCTATACCAATCCACATGATCTTCCTTATGTGCTCCACCATATAGGAGGCCATGTGGTCTGCAGCACTATTAGCCTCATGATAAACTTGACGGATGTCAATATAAGAGTAGCCCCTAGCCAAGTGCCATATATCATGAAAGAGTGGGTGCACCACCACCTCCTTCAGTTGCTCCTGCAACCAACCTATCACCATGGCCGAGTCCCTCTCGATCACCCATCTCTCCACTCTTAATCTTAACTTGGTGAAGGTAATGCCTGCTCAAGCCGCCTGTAGCTCCACTGTCGAAATAGTGCTATCAAGGAGATGACACCCTGCTACCACCATAACTCTGGAATTGAGATTGCAAATCATGAATCCAACACCTCCCCTGCTACCTCTCATGCTACTATTGAAGTTGACTTTGAGATAATTCGAGGGTAAAGGCTCCCATATGATAAACACCATGTAGATCATTGCCTAAGTAGCTAGGGAGTCCTAGGTGTCCCACATATTCAAGGCCAAACCATAGATGAGCGATGCATGACCTTCATGGCCTGTACCATTATCCTCTCCAAGGTGAGTCTTGCCGGCTATGAAATCGCCTCAAAGATGCCCTTATTCCTAGCTAGCCAGATGCGATAAATAATATAAGCAACTCTAATGCCAAGAGCCTTGGATGAAACAGACTCCATTCTCCTCCAAAGAATCTTCAAGAAAGTCTAAGTTGGCTCTGCAGAGTTGGCGATCACTGAGAAGAGCCCCACCATCCTCTACACTTGTCAAGCTATAGGGTAGAGAAAGAGGATATGATCCATAATCTCCTCCTCCATACCACAGAGATCCATACCTCTAGCTCATAAAAGTGCTCTAGTTGGAAGATGGTGCCATGCCCCCTTTCGCAGGAACAAGTTGACTCTCGGATGAATGTAAAGCCACCAAATTCAAGCCCCATTCAATCTCCTAACTGAATCCTCTCTATACACCTCAGGCAAGTTTCTACCACCATTCTTAGCATATAGGCATATAGGCAGGCCCCCACACTCTTATATCTAGGCTAGTATACACTAGCACCAAAATGGATAGCACCCTCTCCACCAAGGCAGCTCCAAAAGGTAAGACACCATATCAATGTTCCATCCTCTCCCCTAAGGCTGGAATAGGCAATAAACACACATTGAGTCCACAATCTCCATACTCATGAAGGTGGGCCATCTACTCAAAGGCAACTCTGTAATCCATAGGTTCTAAATGAGGTCAATTATCTTTCCATTACTTACAAGCCATCTGACTCGAGCAAGCACCACATGAACTTGAGAGCATATCTCCTTCTACATGAAGGAACTCCGAATATGTTAGATGTCAGTGTCGATGCTCCATAAGCCATACTTGGCCCTCGTCATTACACTCCAGATGTAGTCTAGTGGTAGTAAGAAGCGTGCAACATATATAGCAATGAAAGTCTCAATCTCACCATAAGGTACTGATTATCTAGCCCCCCATCCTTGATTCGCTCACAAATGCAATCTAGTCGGTGAACACCACTCCTACCCTGATGAGGCCCCTACAAAAAACTCCTAAATTACTGCTTAAGCTTTATCGGTAAGATAGTATTTGACATCATATAGACCAAAACCAAGCTAAGCAATGATCTCCCCACGATGATTCTACCTATCATGGAAAGACATCTGGCGTGCGAACCCTCCAACTGACCCCAGATTGATTCCTCCACTCTAGAACACTCTACTCTCCGAAGTCTCCAAAGCATACTTATTTTTTTCATTATATATTGACAAACCCTTCGTGTTTGGAAGCTAGCAACGATGTACAAAACAGACCCTCTTTCGCACCTTCTTGGCTGCTTCTGCCCATGCATTCTTCTGCCTTAGATATCTAATAGCATCTTCATTTAGTCGGTAGTTCGTATATACCAAGCAGTAGTGCATTGAAAACCTCAATTTGTTGAAATTTTTGTCTTATAAGGATAATTGATTGTCATTAGCATTAAAAAGTGAGCAATGCTGATCATATTTGATAAAATAGTTGTTTGTGATTGTTCTGAATAGCTTGCTCCTAATGTGAATCTATTTATATGTCATGCTGATTCAATTGTAGAAAATCTGAGTTTGTTGTAAATTCATGTTTGTGTTCAGAGGAATAAAAGATGTTCACTTACTTTTCTTGGTATCATTTCATGTTGCTGGGTGTGAGAAATTATAGGAATATTTATTCCTTTATTAACAATCTTGTCAGTTGGGTTGTTTGTCATCCAATTCACATGCAGATGTCCTCAAAATATCTTCTGCTACTCACCTTCCTATAAGGTGTTGCTGTCCTGACTCTTTGCTCAGGCCTCTCATCTTGTGATCTTCCAACAACTTTATTCCACTACGTTTCTTTTTTGTTTTTTTTTTAACAAAGATGTCTCAGTGGCATTTTGGGGTGCTTGGTTCATGATCAAAATCAAAATTGGAATGAAAATCAGAATCAAAATAGCCAAATCTCCATAAGCCTTTAATTCGTGATCAGAATCGGAATCAGAATGAAATTTAAATCCTTAGAAAAGAATGGAGATTGAGATTTAGATAAGTCATTCCCATTCTACCCTGAAATCGGAATTGGAATAGGACTCCTTCTAACCAAACGATTAACATAGAAATCATCCATTTTTATTCCAATTATAGACCCCCACTCCCACCAACCAAGCACCCTCTTAATAGTATTGGAGTACTCTGTAGTCCATAGGCATATTCTGGTTTGCTTCGTCAAACTCACTTATACATCCCCTCTTTTTTATGGAATAGAACCAGGCTAGCTTAAAAAGACTTGTTTGCAAAGATTTATGCACACCTGAAGTTGTAGCCATGTTTTGCGATAACTACTGTTTTTGATGATTTCAGACACTTCAAGTTCAAACGTGTACCAAGTACTGCCTCACTTTAGTTAAGCTGCCATATTCTGAGAATCAGTCCTTGGAGGATTATCCCAAAAATGAAGACCAAGTTAGAAAAATATGACTTATCTAGCATGTTCGGGAGGCCAATAGATCAGCTGATTAGGCCCTAAAATGGGGAAGGGGATTTTAGGGCAACCATTCATGGGATGGATAATACCAACAAGAGCTACAACAATAGCTTTTTGTTATATTTGAGAAACAAGTCTTGATCATTTTTCAGTACCGAGTTTGTGAACTCCCAATTTTCTTCTTTCTTTTTGAACAATGAAGTATTTTACAACAATTACAGATGCTAAATAAATAATATTTTCCTCTCTTTTCTTCCTCCTGACTTGATAATACCAAGCTAGTCCTTACAGATGATAGTTACCGTATTATCTGGCATCCTTCGTACTTCAGCTCTTTGAGAACAAAAGCTTGATACATTGTGAATAAACTCCAACATGAAAGCTAAGTCGAACAAGTAATGGGTATGCACAACCTCTCCAAGTCTCATGCAGTTTATTACTGTCTTCTATACAATTCGTCACTCAAAAAATCAAGAGTAAATGCATTAGATTGGCCTATCATTGCTATCAAAATCCTGAAATCTACAGAGAAGATGCACACTATGATACGTACATCAGCAGATCATCTGAGTCTCAGGTGTATGGCTCAACAGAGCGAATTTTACATGCAAGCCAATCTTTCCTCCCTCTTTGACAAGCTTGGCAGCTGTCACCAGCCAATGTCCTGGCACATCATGGGGCCCCCGAACCACCTCAACCATATCGACAAACTTCAATAACTTTCGAGATTGGATTGGAACAGGTGGACCATCAGGGTAAACCCCTGAATTCAGCTGTGCAGGTTCATGCTTTGGAGGTGGAGGGGCATCACGCTGCATGAATGGGGTGCTGAATGTTGTACTGAGATTTGTTAGAAAGCTTCCCTTGTGAGAAGTAGCTGGTGAACGAGCCCACTCAGTTTTCCGAATCGTACAATTCGGGATGTGAGTGAAGAGGAGGCGGAGATGAAGCACCTTCTTTGCCCACTTCCCTTTGGTGACAAGCTGAGCACCTGTGACCACAAAAACGCCATCAGGTACTCTCTGGAGCCATTCAGGATTGTGCTTTACAGCAGCTGTGCAAACACACGAGTATCTCTTCCACTGGATAGGCTCAAAGTATTCTGAATCTGCGTCTTCAGATCCTTGCCACTGAGACATCCCAGATGAGGTGCTGAGCATGCTGGGGAGACTTGAAAGGTGCTGCACATGTATGGCTAATCGATTGCATTTCCTACCCTCCAAGTATAATCGTAGACCAACCACTGGCTTCAGACCACTGGACACCTGAAAAGCATACGAGAGAGTTTCATTCAGAAAAGTCAAACCCCAGCTTCTCAGAATTCACAAGAATGTGCCTGACAATAAATTCCAAAGTCAGAAAATGTCATATTATGAACTCAATTATTTCTTTTATTCAGAAAAAGTAGAAGCCAGCAGATGGTCCGGTTCCATAGACTAGATTGTTCGTCATTCAGATCCTTTACTGCAGACTAATCTATCCAACAACTGGCACATTGATGATAAGAAGTATCTGTCATCATGTTTCTGTTTATAACTGTCTTGATGAAGAGTAATGTTCTATCACCACAAAAGTAAATACTCCAGGCTAGAGCAAATGTTGCAGTGCATGTCAATGATTGCTACTGGTTTAAATATGATCTTCTTGACCAAAAACCTCCAATGGTCGGGATGTAGCAGCATGGTTTAGGGTTTAAGGTTCGGGGGTATGAGTAGCACATTGACTTCCAACATATGCAAGGAACTCAAATCAGGAAAAAACCTTAAATTTTGGAAAATGAGGCGGTTTTGAAATAGCAAAGCATGTGGAATGTCGGAGTTATGGAAATCCAAGGTTCATGGAAACTTCGAGGCCTGTTTGGTATTGCTGCTCTTTTGTGTTCTTGTTCCCCTTCAAATTAGCGAAATATCACACAGAGATTGATGTGGAAGATAGCATTTGCACAAAGGTTTTGCTATTACTGCCTTTTATTGTCACACTTTTTTGAAGCAATAGATCTTTGCTTCCAAAAGTTCTGAAGATTTTAAAAGCAATTTAAAAAAAGAAAAAAAGGGTTTCATCATACATGCTGTTCAGTTTGGTTCATTTTATTTCTTGGTTTTCGGAAAACAATAACAGAAGCAGTACCAAATGGGCCCCAGCTTTGAGGAAGTTTGAACTCTCTTTTTCATCATGGAAACATTGCACAACATGACACTCATAGGCATTGGCATGGCACTCTTTACTCTTAAAAATAAAATAATCTACTCAAATTGACTAAAGCATCAACACTCCGAATGGCTCTCTGGTACAGTTGAATGCAAGTAATGGCACTCAGATTATCATCTATTTTGACAGCTGGCATGTATCATCCAAAGTGTGTTTCGACACTTCTAGTAGTATCACTTTCTTTTTTGACTTTTTGTTACATTGATCATGGGATATCACATGAACCAAGCTTTCAGCAAAAAGTACCACTCTTTCGTTAAAATTTAGTCTAGTATTAAATGCAATTTATATAGTAATATCTATACTTCACAGATCTATATTAATATATAGAAATTACAGGAAATCTCAGAATTCCAGGATACCCTTTCATTGATGAAGGAAATTTTCATAACCAAAGGATTGCATTAAGTGTTTTCTCCATATCAACAAATCACAAATCCTACATTTTATAAAATCCAATGAGTTTATGTCACAAGAATGAAGTACAGCAGCCGATAAATAAATAAAACCCGAAGTGGCTCAAGGAAGAGAGGAGAAAAAGAAACAAGGAGAGAACCCAACTAGATTCTGTTCAGGCCGTTACTTAACTTGCAATAAATTAAAGCAATCACATAGGGGCAAAAGATAATTTTAGCCTCATAAGTGATTAGCGATATAACATAAACTTGCAATGGGCTTAAAAATAGGAGCACTTAAGAGTATGGCATGGTGATATCCAATGTAAAGTAAGTCTAAAACAGATCACAGATTAAGCATATATGTCTTCTCAGAAAATCTAAGATGCTAAACTAAAAAATATTGCAAGTAGAGTAGTATCAGTAAGGATATTTGTTTTAACATTAAAATAACAAAAATAATTATATCAAGAACAAAAGGATGACCAAGGGCTTCACATCTGTTTACCCAAACAATAACTGCAATATGCTTATAGACATAAATCAGGAACCAAAGTTCTCGCGTCACCAATAATTTTGATGGTCAAGGCAATCAACAAGCAAGAATTAGAATTAGGTGCTAAAATGTTAAAATTCTACCGATCAAAGAGTTGTACTTCGCATCTATTTACTACATTAAAAATTACATATGTTTTAGATAAGATTTGGATCATAGACAGTTGGAATGGATGAGCTAAAAGATGTAAAAGCACCACTTATCCTTCAGCTCTAGCAACAAATAAGGCAAGGAGAGCCTTTTTCAACATCAATTTAACACAGTGATAAAATTAAATTTGTGAAAGATAAAGGAAGACTTGGTTAAAGTATCATGTGAGATAAAGGTGGCATCTGATTAGTCATCTAGACTATTCTCTAACACTATTCATTTTGTGAGAGTACTCTTGAGAAGTGTTCATCAGCATATCTATATCCTCACATTTTCTGAGTGGATTTTGTGGTTGATCATCAACAGGGTAAAGAGTGCTTTGTTTGAAGCTCTATAGATGAAGGATGGTTTATAACTGAGTACTGGTCATATGGTTATTTTCCTAGGAAGTTACCAATCAAGTATTTTGGGGTTTCTTTCCTGCAAGTAGTGGACTCTAAAAATTCCAGATTTACGGTTGAACCGTTGAAGGGTCAAAAAAAGGATCAAGGATGGCTAAGTCTCATCAGGAGGGCAACTGACAAGTGAGGTAACAAAGTGACATGACATTAGTAAAAGGACGTGGAAAAATATCAAGGTAGACATTGGAGAAATAAAGGAGTTTAAATCAATGTGAAAGGAAAATTGGAACCATGAGTAGGCTCTGTTCAACACCTTTAAAGGAAGTGGTAGTTGTGGAAAGGATGTCAGATATCTTTCCAAGTTCATGTTATGCACCAAGATATGCAACGAGCAAAGGTGACCTAGCCCACTAGATCACTCATTGATACCATGACATAAAGTTCTACAGAAGCAGCCAGCTCCCATATATCATTTCTGATCTCACCTTTTACCTCCATCACTCATGAGATTGGCTTGCAATTCTAAATCCCAAACTTCCATAGCAAATCTGTATCATACCCTTTTCAGTGCAGAAATAATCCCGTACAACAGTTCACATCCAGACCAAGGACATCATTGAATTATCCTAGTTCCTTAATCTAAAACCTCATTGAGAGGCCTTCTTGACTATTGTAACTTCATCCAAATCACCTCCAGTAAAAATAAGACCATCCATGCAGATTAGTACCACAATAATCCACTTGTTCTTCTATTTAAAGAGTAAAACTGGAATCAGCAATGTCTATTACAAACCCACCAAACACAAGGAATTCTGCAATCTTGCCAGACCCTGCACTTGGACCCTGTTTCAATCCATGAAACACCTTACATACATAGCCCACTTTATTGGTCCTTGAAAGCTGCATCACTGCTTTATGTAGATGTCTTAATCAATCACCCGACATAACAATGCGTTCTTAACATCCAGCTTTCCGAGCCTCCAATCCATGCTTGATGCAACGGCAACCAACAGATGTATGCTAGTGATTGTTGCTACCCCACTAAAAATCTCATCAATATCAGTCCTATACTTCTGGCCGACAAGCCACCAAGTGTGCTTTATAACAGTGAATAGACCTATCTGACTTCCTTGTCACCTCATAAAACCACTTATTTAACCAGCTTTACTCCCCTTGGAAATAGGACAAGTCCCCACATTTTGTTCTTGAACAAGGCTCATGTCTTCTCACTCATAGTTCTTTCCACTCTTTGATCCACTTTGTTGCTTGAAAATTAGCCAGCTCTTCAACCTTGTGGGATCCCAAGGCACTGCCAAAACCATCCAAGTCTGCATAAGCCCCACCAGCCTGCTCTGGCTCATCAATTTCAATTCCTTTAGAACTTGAATCAATCTGCACTTGCTATGAAATCATCCCGTTTGAAATAGTCCTCCATTTCTTCAATCTCCAAAGATTTTGGCAACATGAATTCATTTTCTCCTGAAGCTGCAGCAGGCTCATCATCGAGATCATGCATAATCAGCATGTAGTAGCATACTCCTTAACTACCTTTAAGCTGGATCAATCACTATCTCCACCACCTTCATAACTACCGAGTAATTCACCAATAAATTCATCCTTGTCACTGGCTCCCGCTTGCTTACTGGCTCCGCTATCCAGCAAACCATCAATTGTTATATTACCTTGTGCTGGAACTAGCTTCACCCTGCATGAAATGACCAGGTTTCCTACAATAATAGCAAACCCTACTCATTTACCTATCATGTCCCTTCTTATCACCCTTGACACTCTCAAAGAGGACAAGATGGATTTGATTTTGTGGTGAAATTGGCTTAGAAGTGTCTTTTTTTTCCATGCTTTACCAGATTGATTGTAATGTAAGCACTATAATCAAGGGTCGTTAGAGATAGATTAGGTGGCTGAGTAGATTCTTTCAAGACTTTTTTGAGTAAACGAAGAGACTATTCATCTTATACCATTGCTTCATGAAAATTGAAGATTGATTAATACTACATTGTGTGAATAAGAGGATGAGATTCCTAAGCAGCTAGCACTCCATTGTGAATTCACTATTGAGTCTTTCGTGTCAGCCCTTGTCCCATACTGGAAACTAATACTAAATTTTTCAGGCCATGGCATGAGAAATATAATTTTGAATTTCCTAATAACAAATCAATCCACGCGAGTGACTACTTTGTTGCAATAGTGATTCAAGAGAATGTAGTTTTGTGTAAATATTCCCTTTGGCATTGTTTAAGATTTTCCTATCTTTGTTGGTTACATTTCTATAGCACCTTGTTTAGCTAGAGGGTTATTATGTTTCATTGTATACTTTCAGTTATAAATTCTATAAATTTGTACAGCCTTCAAAATATATAAATGGAATAAAGTTTCTAAAATAAATTATAACCAAGCATGGACATCAGCATACCCTAGACCTAAATATTGCAAGTTATCTCAAACTAGGAAAGAAGAATACAAACTAAAATCATATTAACATCCTTATATTACACAGCTTGAACCTGATAATAGTTGGTATCTGTCAGTGCGTTCTAGAAGAGGCTTGAGATTAGGATCTGAAAAGTCAGAAATCTTCAATGCCATGACAAAGAATATCATATTATCTCGCCAACTGGTTTAGTTCCATCCATCAAACAAGTCTAGTACACCAGACACTTGATCCATAACTTCCAGCCATGCTACACTTCTTCCCAACTCCATCAGTGGGAAATAATACCTCAAACTTTTAGAAAGTTGATGTAGATAAGGTGGCAATTTAGGCTTTGAAGCACATGTGAATGTTCTCCTGAAGGTATTAATTCTCCTAACTCACTATACAAGTTTGCTGATGGAGTCCAGCAATCCACCTTCAGTATACGACAAAGCATTAGAGTTTGCAGAGTAGCAATATGGAAGGCCCCACAAACCCCTCCTTGAAACTCACAACTCTCTTGTACAAGAAGAGAGTAGCAAGTGCAATCAACAAGAACTGAAATTTTGCATATCACAATCCATAAGGATTCACCCTTCTCAAGGTTGCTCAGAAAGGGATGAAGAGAAACCAGGAAGGGATGTCTTTTTCATGAAGAGATGGGTAAGAAAAGAAAGAGAAGACGCATTGAAAGAGATAGAGACCAATGGCAGGAATTTATTTGAAGTGGTTCTGGGCTAAGTAGAGCTCAAGAACAGTTGATTTTATCATATTTTAAATACCAACAATAGCTAACGGAAAATCACTGCACATCAAGTTATAGAACATATTTATAAATCACAATCTATCATGGACTAGGGCTATTGACATAGATATTGACTTTGGATTCAGTAATGTAGTTTCACAAGTTACATCTAACACACACCCGCCACACTTCTTCCTTATTGATATACACCTACACTTGCAAAGGACTTTAGACTCTTAGGAGTAGATAAAACCCGAAATTCCCCTAGAACTTACTAATATTTTCATTGTTTTTCTGCACCTTGGCATCTATGCTTGTTTCACATGTCACATCTAATATGCATCTCCTTCTCTACATACACCAACATTGGCAAAAGACTTTAGGCACTAGAGAAGAAAAAAGCCCTAGACTCCCTTAGATTGCATTAAAGTTTGCCTTGTTTATCTTGAAAATTGGTATCTATTGTTGAAATATGCATGTACAAAGACCAAAATCATTAGATTTTCCTTAGGCTGGGTTAACATTTTGTGCAATCATTGCAATTTTTTATTTTTTTTATTGTCCTTTAGTTCATGAATAAATGCATGGCTTTGATGTGTCACTAGTAATTGTTTTACCTAGGCCTGCACATTTTGCATGCCTATTAATTTAGTTAGTGAGTGCTTTAAGGTTTGTATTTTCTTGTTCATTTACCAATAGTTTTACACTTCAGTTTAGCCTATGATTCTAGTGATAAATAAAAAGTTTGAAGTCACATAGTCTCCATGAATGTTGTATAGTTATCAATTATTTTACAGTCAACCTGTCATAACTGAGAATGGTAGCTGATTGCATATGCTAGGTGGTTACAATCTGTAATAGAAAGTTTAACACAAAAAAATCAGAGAACCCTGACCATCTTTCTTAAAATGCTTGAATTATTCACATAGTATCAACAAATTCATGATCAAAGAAGAAAGAGTTAGTCCATTGAAAGGTAAAAGCACCAATTTTACCTGAGCAGTGTTCACATGAAGTCTGGGACCCAAAAATCTAAATTGCAGTGTGGGGTAGGATGTTTTTCTTCTGTGTGGTCCCAGAGACAGCTCATTGAACATTGGTGCCCATTGACGAGGGACTTGGAATTCCAAGAAATACTGTAAATCATCAGGATCAGGTTTGTCTGTCAAGGAAGCAATATATCAGAACAACTTGTTTTGTTAATCTCCTCATGAATAGAAGTAAAGAGAACTTAAACTCATGGCCTTCATAATTTTACACTCCAAATATGAGGATGCCTTGGTAGATTCTATAACTACTATAGTTATACAATAATGATGTCAGAGCAATGTGTATAAATCTCATATAGAAGTACTAATAACAACTAAAAATATTCAAATGTTTCCTTATGCAGAGAACTTACAGCGAAGATATAGATTGATTGCATGACTAAGATATCCACTGCCTGGGATGCCAGTTAGAAGAGAAGTGATGGGGACAAATTTAAAGCATATAGCATCGGGATTATTTGGTACTGTTTGTAACCAATTGGAATGACCAGACACACCTACGTCTCCTCCCCGTTTGGAGCAGATGACTGTGAGGCCCTGTTTATATCAAAAAATTAAGCTTAACTTTATGAATGTCACTAGAATGTTAAAGACAAGTTCAATGAGTCTTACATCCTTGCTTGAACTTTCTGAAAGGCTAGGCAATTGCAAAGTTGGTTGCAAGATTCTGATGAAAACATCAGGCACCTATATAAAAAACCACCTCAATCAACTGTGCTTGTGCATTGAAAAGAAAAAAAGATCTACTCTATAAATGTAAGTAATTAGACCTTGTTCTTTCCTTCTCTGGCCTTCCGACATAGTGGAGAGAGGCTTCTTCCATCAGAAAATAAAACATCTCCAAGATCTTCAAGATGCACCTTAAGCTCAGCAGGAGAAATCATCGAAGAATGACTTTGCCTAACGCGAACTACATCCTGTCCTCCAATTGCTATTTCCACAATTATATGAGTCCCGAATGTCTGGATGAACCTATGGAAAGGTAATGTCTGCATATTATTACATCTCTCTATGCAGAATAATGATGCACTGAAGTTTGTTCATTCATATCAAGACCACCATACCTTGGGAGTAATATAAATCTTGATAAAAAATCTCAGACCACCAAAGCTAGGCTGAAGCTCAGGAAGATAGAAAACAGGTTTTTGATTAAACATATAGACCAACTAATCTTCATTAGTTGCTGAATAGATCTATAGGTTATGCTTCACTGTGTCAACTTCATGTTATTGGTTTAATGAAGTTTTGGTTCAAATTGATCAGAAAACTATGATCAGACAGCTGGACATTCTTAGTGAACAAAGATGCAAACTGAAAGCAGAAATTATCTTGCTGACATCTAGACAAGAAGCAGATATTGCTGAACTTCCACAGTATCAAGCAGCTTGATTATGTAAAAATATAAGAAACATTAGAAATAATGTAGTTCTTACCTAGATAATGATACAGGATCCCACTTTGGTGGAACTGCCTTTTTCACTTCGTCTCGGAGAACCAATGGAGAAGCCCTTAGGTGCAGATTGTACAAGGAAATGAAGTAACCATCAAAAGCAAGATATTTAGTCTCCTTGATGTCATTCAACCATGCTCCACTTAATCCAAAAAGTGCATTAAAATAACCAGAAGGCACTTTCCCTTGCACTGAAGACTTCTGATTGAGTAACTCAGACATCTGTCATGGGAAAAAGTTGATGTGGTGAACAAGATTGCAACTCTAGACATCTAAAAGCAAACCAAAATTTAAATTTGATCTGAATTAACAATAATGAGGTGAAGTTTGATAGAATGTCTGAATAAGGATCTATTTTTCTGTCCTTAATCAATCTAAGAAGGGAGAAAGAAAGGAAAAGCAATGAATCAGATATGAGTTTTAAGCTGTACCTTCATAGAAATCAGATTACATCATAATCTTCATGAATTTTAATAGGCAAGAAAATTTCAGATTGAATAAATTCAAGAAAAATTATGTCTAAAATTTAAAATGTGAGAAAGTCACCCAGATAGCCTAGTCTTAAATGTGTCTGAACCTCCTTACTGACCACGTAGGTGGGTTCTTCATGGGGCTAGACCACCAACAATGAACCTAAGCTACCTGCCTGGTTGGGTTTGGACAATCTTCTCGGCTGGGATAGGTGATATATAAGGCAAGTTGGGTCAGTGGGCTATACCCTCTCTGCATGGTGCTTTAGCATAGCTATAGGTTATATCACACACTTCACCAATAC
Source organism: Cocos nucifera (assembly GCA_006176705.1). NCBI lineage: Eukaryota > Viridiplantae > Streptophyta > Magnoliopsida > Arecales > Arecaceae > Cocos > Cocos nucifera. The sequence continues at coordinate 87,925 of QRFJ01000642.1, read as the reverse complement.
TGATCAGTTATTTTTATTTCCAACCTATATTGATTAGTTGCAATTTAACAGAGTTGTTTGTTTCATAAGTTACTTAAAGAATTGAACAATTTTTTTTTTTAATACTGCAGGATTTGGAGTCATTGGACTATATAGGGAACTTGATGTATTGCATAGAAAAATTTGATAAATTTGATGAAATATATCTATATAAAAAAGAGTAGAAAATTAAATATTAAGTAAAAATGCCAAGGAACATAAAAAAGCAAGGATAGGTGTTGTTGAGTGAGTTGGGTAGACTGGTCATAGCCTCTCCTTTGATGCCCAAGGACTTTCCACAAATTACAAGTCATGCTACAAATTTCAGCAGTTAATGATCCATAAACCAACCATATCAAAAACATAAATTATACATATTACAGAAAAACCATAAAATAGAGATTATTACTCAGTGGCATAGCACACTAGATACACAAACATTGCATCTATCATTGAAGAAGCTGCATTTTCATTGATTGTCATCTGTAATAGAGGCTTATGCCTTTTATAGGCCCTTAGGGGTTCCTTCTAGCTCCAGGAATGCAAAAAGATAAAGGAGTTCTGATTCCCTCCAGTAAATGGAGACCTTTGGTTCAGTCACCTGCTGTCTGCATGGCATGCAATGGGCTAGTGATTGGACAAAAAGGATGTATGTCCCAGCCCTGTACAAGCACCTGTTATTGCTTGATAGATGGACAGTGGATGATGTGCCCTGGACCTTTCCAATTCAATTAAGAATAGGAGAGTATCCCAACTCAACATCAGACAAGAATAACTGCCTCCTCCTAAGAGAACAATAAGGGTTCTTATTAGCGCAAAAACAATCCTATCTAGGCCTTTCATAAAGGAATACCAACACATGAGAAAGAAAATGGCTTGTGTAACATGTAAAAAGGACACCTAAAGCTTTCCAAACAATGGACCTAATGACTTGAGGACTGTCCCTAGCTAGAGAACATCTAAAATAAGATCCTTAAAATACTAATCCTGTCCTTAATAGGACTCTGAACAAACCCCAAACCCAAATATAATTGATAAAATGAATGTGGAAATTGCTAAAAGATTAAAATAACCATAAATACAAACTATTTCTAGATCCTTGTTCCATGTTAAATACAAAGTGATCCCACATGACATAGCACTTAAATGTTAGCTACATATTTTATTTTTACTAACATATGAATGCATGCACAAGCGCACGCATACACACATGGATATATACCATGGTGCTTCCTAAAATCCACATGAGATAAAGTATTGAATTCTGTTTTGTCACTCATTGTACAATGGACGGTGGATGATCTTTCCTATAATCACCAGCTCTAGCTTGTAAACAGCCAAAGTACGAGCAGCAAGCACAATAGTTTGGGTGAAATGAAGGGGTCTTAATTGATACCCTTTCTCCTTCACTCTTGGACCAACAACCCAACCTATGCCTTTCCCTAATCAACAAACCATCAGCCCCTTCTTCCTTCATCTGATAAGCCCACAACGAACTCCACAACCCCCTGCCCCCCTCCACCACCCAACTTGCTCAGCACCCCCCACCTCAATCAACCCCCTCCTCCCTCCTTTGCTTGCAACCACAACCAAGCCTCCATTGCATCCTCTGCTCATTCGTCAATGTCAACCTCACTATTGTCGACTTGGATGAGATGGTGCACCATCATATAACAGGAGGCCTTGAGGAGCCCCTCCAACTTGAGCTTGAACCACTCATCCACTGCCATGAAGATGTCCATGCTCCATCCATACTGCCACTCATCTATCACTACAACCAAACCCTGAGAGATTTAGCCAGAGAACAAATTATAAGAGAGATTTAGCATGCCAGAGAGCTACGGGAGGGCAACAATCACAAGAGGAATGGATCAACTAAACAGATTGGAGGAGAACCCAAGATGGAAAAGAGAGCCCAAAGCATTGATTTTAGTGTGGAGTGGCCTAAAGAGTTATTAGTGAGGACGAGAGTGATGAGGCTCCTTAGGATAGTGATGGTGGCAAGATGAGGTTGAAGAGGAGGAAGAGCTCAGAGGGGAGGTAGCCCTTAAGTTAGCAATTGGATAAGGTGAGGATGGTGACCCAAGCACCATGGAAGGTGATGTCGATCCAGTCGTAAAGGTTTGGGTTGGAGTCCATCCAAGTGACGAGGGCATAGGTCGGGTCCGAGGAGATTGCTAACTTGAAAGCCAAGAGGGCAAGTTATGCAAGAGAGGAAACGTAGGGATGGAAAATAGTAGTAATTTTTTTCTTTTCACATATTAATATATGAAAATATTTTTCAATCAATATTGGGTACTATGCTAGTACATTATCGTTTAGTACAGTATGATCGGTATAGTAAATTATTCACACCGTATAAAGATAAATCGCATCCATTCTTCTTTCTTTTGGCATAATACCACCCAAAATTAGGTGGTATGGATCGGAATGGTATATTACACACATCATTACAGGATGGTATCGCATGATTCGGACTAATATGGACTAGTACTGGTTGGTTCAAGACAATTCAAGGCATATACCCAGCCAAAACCCCACATCATCCTGATTCCAACCTAGAATGGGTTAGTACGTCTTAAATCAGACAGTTTAGGATAACATGACAATCATTGAGTTTTTTTTAAAAAAAAATAAATAAAATGTGTGAAGGAAGACAACCGATTGGCAACCCTATTCTTAACAAAATATCATAAATATCCTAAATTAGTGGATGTTTAGGACTTTTTTTACTTTTACATAGAATAATATAAGAAGTATCCTAGCCAAACCCATTTATATATAGTTCCCAGATTTCGAGAATGCCATTTACTAATTTAGAATATACCACATAATTAGGAATTCAAGGACAACCAACCAAACAAAATGCACCAGAATTTTGTTACAACACCCAACGGTGCTATAGCACAGAAACATGTCAAAGATTGACCAAGAGAGAAAAGGGATTTGACATCAGGCTTGATTTTAAACTAATTTAGAAAACTGGTATGAGTGGGTAAAATAAATCTTGAAGATATGATCAAATATGACTGATATCATCAAATTGAGGCAGATTTGGAAGGATAGCTGATATAATCAAATCTTGGTAGATTATAAAATCTTAAAGATATGGTCAAATATAGCCGATATAATCAAATCTAAGCAAGTTTGGAAGGATGGCTGATATAATCAAATCCTGACAGATTACAAGATGATTCTCTCCCCTTATTTAAAATCTCTTACCCTTTTAGCAAGAAACGAGTGTAGATGCATTCATGGGTAGGTTCAAAGGGTCTTGTTAATATAGATAGGGATGCCTAGTCTTTAGAAAAGCAATCTGGAGTTATAATTTCTCCTTTTTCTGCACTAGATATCAGTAATAGCATAATTTTTTCTTCTATCTTTTTGTTCTTGGAGGCATTTCTCTCTCTCAAAGTGGAGAAGACATTGTTAGGAACGAAACATCCTAACAAATTGGTTCCATTGCCAGGATCTAACTTCAACGATCTTCATCGACCAACACATCAACCAAATCCTTTATGGCGACCAAGGACACAAAGGCAACTTGTCATGGTGATCAACCCTCAGAGTAGCCATCACTCAAGGAGATGTTCGGAGTTTATATGGCGAGCCAAACCAACCTGGCAAAAGCGATACAAACCTTGATGGAGTCTATGCACCGTACCGAAAAAACTCTTTGCAAGGGAAAGTTTCTAATTGGAAAAGAGGAGAGCGTCCAACACACTCCGGTGTTCCTATATAAGATAATGGTGCTGGATTTCCTTAGTCCTATCGTCCCAAACAGAACAAGTAGGGTCCAACGAGTTGAGAATACCATACCCCCTCTAGTGTTTACCGAAGGAAGGAAGGTGAACTCCTCACAAATGCTCGACCCCCATATAGGAAGTGGAATCGCCATGGTGGTACCCCAAATAACCGATCACTCTAACTTGCCCGTTAAGGCTATTGGAAAAATCCACTCACATCATTATGCTATCGGACAGCAAACAGCTTGCCAGTCTATAACCGACCACCTTCAAGGAGGCCCAAATAAGACTTTTCGAATCAATCATTATTCAAATCAGCACTGCAACTATGTTCCTATGCTGCCTATAACATTTGGGACTTATACTGCCCCTTATACTACACCTTTGGGGTCGACTTTTTTTTCTATGGAGCTGACCAGTCGGATATAGATCCTGAATAGGAATGAGCTGATTTCGCCCAAGATTTACCTCCGACACATACCACCAACATCCCTGCCCACCACCACAGATCTCTTGATAAGATTCCATCTGAAGAGTTGCAGCACCACAACCTTGTCGGACGTCTAGGACAGCATGCAAGCCTAGATTTTCGTGGCTTTTACGACCCTCTTCATGGCCATCCACCATGGCAACAGGAGCCACCAACGGACCAACAACATGGTGGCCTACAATGGAGAGCTGAACGAATAGATTTTCCAAAATTCAGTGGCGGTGATCCTACCAATTAGTTGTTCCGATCAGAGCAATACTTCAAGACCATGGCGGTGGAGAATGAAAACAAAGTTTTCTTGGTAGTTTTCCACCTTGATGATGGTACAAGTGGCATCTCACCCGAGTGGGGCGACCATCCCGGATAGAATTTTCTCACAGTATCATGTCTAGGTTCGGCCCAAACCGTATGACAAACTTCATAGCGACTCTTGTCCAGTCACATCAGCATGATTCCGTGGCCAACTACCAGTAAGAATTCGAATGGCTTAGCAACATGTTGTCCGAGTTAACAGAAAAGATGGCCTTTCGGACACATGATGGGCACTATGAGTTTTTGGTCATGCCATTTGGCTTGACCAATGCTCCATTTACTTTTCAAAGACTTATGAACGATATATTCAAATTCTTGCTATGATGGTACGTCCTGGTATTCTTTGATGACATATTGGTGCACAACAAGTCTTAGGAGGAACACTTGGAGCATTTGCGACATGTCTTACATGTCCTTAATGACAATCATTTATACCTAAAAGAGAGCCAATGTTCCTTTAGTACAACCACCATTTCATATTTAGGGCACATTATTTTAGTTCGAGGGATGGAGGTGGATCCAGAGAAAATACAAACCATGATTGATTGGCCTCTACCTACTACCATGTGAGCACTTTGTGGTTTCCTCAATCTCATTGATTATTACAGAAGCCTGGTATAGAGCTATGGACAAATTGGGTGTGCCATTAACTGACCTTTTGAAGGACTCTTTTCATTGGATGGAGGTAGCCACAAAAACCTTCGAGAAGCTGAAGTTAGCCATGGCTACCAAACCAGTTTTAGCTCTACCTAACTTTGATGAGTCTTTTGAGATGGAAACTGATGCATCAAACTCTAGGATCAGGATTGTACTTATGCAGCACAGGCATCCAATTGCCTTCTTCAGCAAAGCATTACATGGGTGAAATCTACCCCTATCCACTTATGAGAAGGAACTCTTTGCTTTGGTATCAGCAGTCTAAAAGTGGCAGCCTTATCTACTTGAATGAAAGTTCATTATTTATACATATCACCATCCTCTCAAATACATTCTGGAGTAGAGAATTGCAACTCCGGCCCAGCACAGGTGGCTTTCCAAATTGCTAGGATATGATTACGAGTTCAATATAGAAAAGGGTGTGCAAATTCAGCTGCTGATGCACTCTCACGGGTTCCCCAAGAGGATGAACTTTCAGCTCTTTCTGCTCCCATTTTTTCTCTTCTTGATGACATTGCAGCTACCTATTTGGATGATCCTGAGATTGCTCGCATCAAAGAAAAAAATGGTGGCAGATCCAGCATTTATACTCGACTATATTTGGCAGCCACCCTTCCTCAACTTCAAGGATTGTATATACCTGAACGCAGATTCACCATTCAAGGAGACCATCATAGCACACTTTCATGAAGATCCTATGGCGGACCATGGGGGTAATTTAAAGAGACACCAATGCATATAAGCAAGCTTCCACTAGCCCAATATATGGAAGGACATTACCAGATTTGTGGCTAAGTGTGAGAAATGCCACAAGATGAAATATGAAGCGGCCAAGCCCTCAGGTCTACTTCAACCCCTACCAATCCCTGATCGAGTTTGGGAGAACATAGCCATGGACTACATTGAAGGATTGCCTAAGAGCAGCAGAAAGACTATTATTCTTGTTGTCATTGATCACCTCACGAAGTATGCCCACTTTATTCCTCTAGCACACCCTTTCACTGCCAAGCAAATTGCCGAAGCCTTTGTAGAGAATATTGCTAAGCTCCATGGTATGCCAAGATCCATTGTAAGTGATTGAGATCAAACATTTACCTCCTCTTTTTAGAAGGAGTTCTTTGCACTACAGGGAACTAAGCTTCGCATGGCAACGGCATATCATGGGTTGGAAACATACTTGCAATGCTATGCCGCTAACGAGCCAAAGTCTTGGGCTAAGTTTTTACCATGGATAGAGTGGTCATACAACACCTATCATTCCGCCATTGGAATTACATCTTTTGAAGCTCTATATGGCTGCCCTTCGCCAAACATCCCATCTTATATCAAGGGGACAGCAACCGACAACCTCCTTGAGGCAAATTTGGTAGAGAGAGATGATCAATTGAAGACACTAAAGAAGCATCTTCTTGCAGCCCAAAATCAGATGAAGCAATTTTACAATCAAAGAGAGTTCCAAGTTGGTGATTTGGTTCTCCTTCAACTTCCCAAATACTGACAAACGACGGTGCAGCCTTTGACCTATTCTAAGCACTCTCCCTATTTTTATGGCCCATTCAAAGTGCTGGAAAAGAATGGACCAGTAGTATATCGCCTTGAGCTACCCACTGGGGTGCAAATTCATGATGTCTTCTATGTATCTAAACTAAAGCCATACCATGGAGAGTCAAATATTCAATCATCCTTGCCATCGGAACTGATTGAGGATCAGTTCCATATTTCTATGAAAATTCTTCAATGCCAATGCAAACGAGTCAATGGGCAGCTTCGCATTAAGTACTTGTTAGGAGGAGTAATGGAACCCGTGAAGAAGCCACATGGGAGGACCATAATCACTTGGCACTTCGATTTCCTCACATTGCACCTTAGGGATAAGATGAAACTGAAGGAGGGACTGTTATAATATCCAGCGGTACTATAGCACAGATGTATGTCAAAGACTAACTAAGGGAGAAAGAGGATTTGACATCGGGCTTAGTTTTAAACTAATTTAGAAAGCTAGTATAAGTGGGTAAAATAAATCTTAAAGATATGATCAAATATGGCTGATATCATCAAATCAAGATAGATTTGGAAAGATGGCTGATATAATCAAATCTTGATAGATTACAAAATCTTAAAGATATGGTCAAATATAGCTGATATCATCAAATCTAGGCAAGTTTGGAAGGATGGCTGATATAATCAAATTTTGGCAGATTACAAGGATGATTCTTCCCCTTATTTAAAATCTCTTACCCTTTTAGCAAGAAATGAATGTAAATGCATTCATGGGTAGGTTCAAAGGGTCTTACTAATATAAATAGGGGTGCCTGATCTTTGGAAAAGCAATCTAGAGTTGTTATTTCTCATTTTTCTACTTTAAATATCAGCAATAGCATAATTTTCCCTCCTATCTTGTTGTTCTTGGAGGCACTTCTCTCCCTCAAAGTGGAGAAGCCGCCATTAGGAGCGGAACATCCTAATAAATTGAAAATGGTACTAGAGGAAGGGTTCAAATTCTAGCAATGGAACCAATTTGTTAAGATGTTCTGCTCCTAATGACAACTACTGCACTTTGAGAGAGAGAAGTGCCTCTAAGAACAATAAGATAGAAGAAAAATTATGCTATTGCTAGTATTTAATGTAGAAAAATGAGAAATTACAACTCCATATTGCTTTTCTAAAGACCAAACACCCCTATTTATAGTAACAAGACCATTTGAACCTATGCATGAATGCATCTACATTTGTTTCTTACTAAAAGAGTAAGAGATATTAACTATGGGAAAAGAATCATTCTTGTAATTTGCCAGGATTTTATTATGTTAGCCATCCTTCCAAACTTGCCTAGATTTGACGATATCAGCTATATGTGACCATATCTTTAAGATTTTATAATGTACCAAGATTTGATTATATCAGCCCTCCTTCCAAATCCATCTCAATTTGATGATATCAGCCATATTTGATCCTATCTTCAAGATTTATTTTATCCACTTATACCAGCCTTCTAAATTGGTTTAAAATCAAGTCTGATGTCAAATCCCTTTTCTCCCTTGGTCAGGCTTTGATCTGTGCTGTACCGTCGGATATTGTAACAAATTTATTATATCTCATTATCTATTTTTTATTTTTATGTCTTAGAATCCTTGTTAGTGATTTTTTTTTGTTTATTTTTATTTGCAAATTTGAAACATTTTTTGTGAAAGGCATATCTAAGGCTTTTTTGACTATGGCAAGGAACTCCATAACACCTTGAAGCTCATAGATAAGTCCACATAAGATGAGGCATGAACATCCATAAAGAGACTTGTCTGGGGTGCATGAGCCACGTCTTTTCTCATGACTTACATTTAAGGCATATATGTCGGGCTACAACCATTTCAACTATCTCCATATCATATGCTATCAGGGACCAAAAAACATAGTTAGGTATGGCCTATGTCTACAAAAATCATTATAGCGATACTTTACTCTTTGATACTTTTCTTCCTAAAGTACGCACCAATGGACATATGCAATACAAAATCCTTAACAACAACTAGCTGAATAAGAAATTCCAGACACAATAAATCATTTCTTCACCGTGGCATGGTTTTTTCTGCTATACATCTGTTTCATATAAAGGAAGCTTCATGAAGTTTACCCTTTAAACACACATTTATGCATTCGCACAAATACATGCATGCTTAAGCAGGCCAAATAGCCCCAAGAATCAGGTGACATTCACTTCGAGAGAATTCCAAGTAATTTCTTGAAAATCCCAACATGTCACCATTTTGTTGACAACTAACTTACTGTGACGTGAAGTGAAACCAATCCATACCCATTATCAATTCTAACTGACTTGTCATGACCAATTTTAATTCACTCACTGTGACCTCATACATCCATGGAACTCTTGCTGTCAACTAGTTATCCCAACTAGAGGGTCTTTCCAAACGCAATATGCAATACCAGTATCGATTTCCTTTAGGTCAAACAAGTGGTGCTCTATCATGACACGCTTGTGCCACCGCCCCTTATTCAACTTTGTCCCACTCTTTTCACAGTCTTCTGTTCCCACAACTGTAGACTAGGACGACCAACCGATAAATGAATCACACTAAAAAAAAATTATCAGAAATTTTCAAAATTCTTGGAACAACCCCTATCAAATTTTCGCTTTCAGATAATCAAAATTAATTTCCGACAACTACGAATCCCAGTTCCAATCAATCAACAAAGGCAAAAGAAAAAAAAAATGGGTGATATATGATGGCTATTAGTAACATCACCTGATTAAACTCGAACACATCGGAGCGGAACCGCATGCGATCGCCTTTGTCGAAGCCGATATCCTTGGAGACGCCACGAATTGTAGGGCCCCCGGGGATGGCTATGTCCCACGTATTAGTTTCATCGAGCTCCACGAGCCGGCGGTGGGGGTACCCTTTGGCGAACCGTAGCTGGAAATCGCAGGTCAGGTCGAAGCCCAGACCCAGCGACCTGAGCGCCCTCAGCTCCACCCGCTCTTGCCACTCCCCTTCCATCGAAACAGAGATCTAAGAGAGAAGCAAAACAGGCATCTGCAAGGGGGAACAAGAGAGCTCGGTCGAAAGAAGAGTCTGGAATTAATTCAAAAGGGCGCAGACATGGAAGAAAGAGAGATCGAGGAGGCGATGGAGACCTTTATTTGGTCGTTGTTAATTGAGGTAGGAAAGTTTGACCCGAACAGAGTCCACGAAAGGAAGCAAAAATAATTCGATCAGGAGTTGGTTTGTTTAATGGGATAAGATGTGATGGAGAACGGAGGGGCAGCTTCTCGGAAGGCCGCGGGGGTCGAGGGAGTGGGGGAATAGCAGGTAGAGCGGAGGGCCGGGTTGCGTGAAGAATTCACCCCTTTTTTTTCCTCGCGAATCCACCGTTGGATCATTCAATGGTTGCTTTGAGATCCGTATGAAGGGTGATCGAACGGTCGATTGGCGCGGAGGAAGGTGAATCCTTCCTTTGCACGAAAGTTACAAACCCGATCCGGTAGAGCATGGGGGACGTTTCCTATGGGCCCCACGTAGCGTACCGGCGCGGACCGGGAATTAGGTCAACCCACGTATGGGTCCCGCGTGAAGTTGAATGTCGGGAAATGCCCTCGGGACTTTTGATACCTTTGAGACGCGGTTTGAGCGTCGCACCTATCACGGCTGCGTGGATTGATTTTCTTCCGGTGCGGAGGGCAGCTGTTTGGTGTGCCCCTTCGGGTCCGGTTATTTTATTTATTTCTTTCGGCACCTACGGCGGGTTGTTCGCATTTAGTTTTCACTTCCCTGCAACGCCTCCTTGGTAGGTTGCTAATGAGCCGGCTATAAGGCTTAACCAAGGTTTGCAAGTAACACCGCGGATACTATAGCTCCATGCATATTACTCATAATGATTGACTCGTATGAAATTAGAATGAAAAAAAAAAAAAAATTTAAGCAGCTCTAACCCTGCATAAGAGCCAATTATCATAAAAATTTTTGTGAAGCTACACCGCTCGCGATGTAAACCTTGCAAGTTAAACATAGTATATGGATTTGTTGAAGTGTACTAATTGGTCATCCTCGATTAGCCCTCGTAATCAATAAGTACATAATTTTATAAGCAAATATTAATAAAAAAATTATATATTTATATATTTTTGATATAGAAAATTATATATATATATATATATATATATATATATATATATATATAGATTTATCATAGAATTTTTTTTTTTTTTTTGGTGCACAAATACCTCTGCTATTTATTTCCATCACTAGACTAGTCACGGAAAAGATAAGTATGCATGTGAACAAATTTCATCTCGCTCTGCTCCCTCAGTATCGCTCTTGGCTCCCTCTGTATATTCAACTAGGGACAATCCAGACTAGGTAGGTTGACGGTGATGGGAGATTGCGTTTTATATATGAACGAGTTATATAGGCTTCAAGCTGCCCCGATAGTGTTAAAGATGCATGATATGCATTGGTTAAATCTACGAGCCTCAATCATTTTCAGTAGTGTTATGAAGGGAATAAACCATCCAACCTCGACTTCTCTAACCTCAGGCAGGGACCGAGCAGCTACCTCGAACACCTCCTCAATAATGCATACCGAAACTATATCAATGCCAAAAGACCTCCTTGGATATTAGAAATAAAAGACCGAATGACCAAATCATCCTACCAAGATGATCCATCGACATTGGTTGCAATCTAACCTCAAACTCAAGCATATATCATGAAGAAAAAAACATATTTTTCGGATCAGATTCATTCAGATTTGATTGGATCAGAAGGAATATTTCAAAAAATTTTCTCTCTAAGATCCTAATCAGATCTGAGACTCCTTAGATCTAATCTTATTGATATGATAATAAAATAAAATAAAGATAAAAATTAAATCTAATTTAATTATATCTTTGTTTTGGATAATCTAATTACCCTGTGATGATCCTGATGCTTGCCTAAGGTTCTGGATGTAGCCACGCAAGTACCTAGCCTCTATCGGTGTTCGCTCGGACAGGATCTGAAGATCTTCTCCTTCTCAATCAATCCTCCAAAAATCAGATCTAAATCTGATCTTGAAGGTCTTCAAAATGACTTTTGAAGAACAGTCGTTATCTCTTATAGTAGTGCTGCCTTCTTCCTTTCCTGGCGCTTTTCACTTGCTTGGATCGCACCTTCTTCATGCCCAAAGTCCCTTGGGCATGGAGAAGAGAGAGAGGATCAGAGGGTGGAGTGGAGAAGAAAGGAGAGGGGCTATTTGGCATGGGCTAAAGGCAGAATCCTTGAATTCTAGGTGCAGACAAGGTTTATATAGACCCTGCTGCGCTATGTAGTGCCACATTATCCTAACCAATCATAGCTCTTTGTGCAATCAAATCTAAATCTGATTGGTGGGATGACATCATCTGATCCAATCAGATTAGAATCCCTCAAAATTCTCCTTAGGTGGCGCCAAGATTGGGTCAAATAAGTATTCTTAGCGCCACCAAATTTAATTCCCTGAAGCAACTGCAGTCCCATCTGTATGGGAATCCATATTTTATCCTCATGGAGTGCACGTCTTCCTAGGCGTGCATCCCTTTTCTATCTACTTTTTAGGAGGACAAGTCCCCAGGTTCTATCCTATGGGTGCATGATACATGGGTAGATGTCTAAGTATCCAGGGTCAATATTTGACTAATGTCCGAAGACAAGATTTAGTAGGTGACGAAAAATGGCAGGTGTTGTCTCAAATTTATCTCATAAATTAAGACAATCCTTTTTTGACCTGGACAAGCTCCAATCAGACCAAATAAAGATTTCTGAGTGAGCCCAAACACATTTGGCTCAGTCGAGACAAGCTTTAATGATTGTTAAAGGAGAACATTAGGCACAGTCGCATGCTAGCACGATTTTCTTGAACCTAATTGAATCTTATTCAAATTAATTAAATTGGATTAATCCAATTGATGATATCCAGATCCAAATCCTTGTTTATATGATCCAGTTAGGTTCAATTTCGTATGATATCGTGATTTGTATCATCGACATCATCAAAACATCTTCCAATGGATCAGAACTTTTTTGATTCAGACAACTAGTATGATTGATCATCCAAATCATTCTAATTGCTTCCAAAATCTACCAGTGACACCTAGCAGCATATGGTGATAATCCATCAGAACTAAAAGTGAACCTCTCGGTGCAGTTACCTGTGTAATTAAGTTTCTCTATCTTGAGCTCCGACCGAATTAGGGTTAAGGTGATCTCATCAAACCCTAATTTTCGTCATATGAATTAATCATTCGATTTAAGTTCAATGTGAAAATCCTAATAGAAACTCTTTCTATTATTTCGCTCTGCCATGGTCATGGACTTATGGACTTGATTCTCATGATCATCATAGGGCTACTCCTTATCTACCGAGGTAGATAGATCCCATATTGGTGCAATCCAATTTCTACAATAAGCATGCTATAGCCAACATACACCTTAGGATTTCGAATGGCTAGGAGATCGAGTTATGGTGTAGTCAAACTATAACATTCTCAAAGTGAACTGCCAATGTACCTCAGGTCAAAGAATCAGACACACTACTGCAGCTTTAAGCCAGTCATAGACGAGAAGGTAGACTTCCTCATGGCTACTCGAGATGGTCACGCTCAGTGTCCTCATTCTCTAACGAGTACCATACTCTCACTCTGGTGTCTCTACACAGTAGACTCAAGACTCATCTATCCAAAAGAAGCGATCGTACACCAACATTCTGGATCAATCATCATCCTCATGATGATTCTACGGTTAGAAGCATTTTATGAGTTAATAATGAAAATTCATGTCTTAAATTTTTAACTCTTTAAAATATGAACTATCATTACCATTAACTCAAGGGATATATCACAGACACTTTCATATACACACTGTGATAGAAAATAATATATTTTATTATATATAATTAAAAATATAATTTTATCCTTAGAAGTGTATTATAAGTGTCAGCCAATCTGACTTCTATGGCACACATATCTAACAGGATTCGATTTTTTCTTTTAGATACATCATTATGCTATGGTATTTCAAGAGGAGTCCATTATGAGAGAATTTTATTTTCTCCTAGATATGTCAAAAACTCATTGGACAGGTATTCACCTCCTCAATCTGATCGAAAAATTTTAATACTCTTCTCAACTTATTTTTCTACCTCGTTTTAATATCGTTTGAACATTTCAAACGAATCAGATTTACTCTTCATAAGATAGACATACCCATACCTAGATAGTTCGTCGGTAAATATAATAAAGTAGTAGGACCTACATCTAGCACATGTACTCATAGGTTCACATACATTAATATGTACTAGACCTAGAACCTCATTGGCCCATTCATCCTTGCCAGTAAAAGATGATTTGGTCATTTTACCAAGAAGGCAGGATACATGTAGTCAATGCTTCACAATCATCGATGTCAAGGATATACTTTTTGACTAATCTGTTTATCCTATTCTTGTTTATATGACCGAGCCTATAGTACCAAAAATAGGCATTAGAGACATAATTTAGTTTTGGACGTTTGTTTGACGTGTACATTACACTAATAGACCATGATAAAACATAAATATCATTTCTTAATTATTCTTGCATTACTATAATACCATTCATAATGATATCATAATAATTTTTTTTATTGACAAATGATAATCATCCTGGGCCAAAAACCCAATAGATATTATGTTCATCATAAAAGATGAACAATAGTGATAATCACTTAAAATAATATTATTATTTTTAAAAAATAGCTCAAGAGTTTTCAATACTGAGATTGAAACTTTACTTTCATCTTCAACATTAAGGAATCTATCATCATTCTCAAATTTTCTACCAATTTGAAGTCCATGCAATAAATTGCATATATGAATCGAACTTTCGGTATCTAATACACAGGTAGAAGTATCACATACAGAGAAATTGCAAGATGTTATCATATAATAGTCTTAACTAGCAATCACTTGTTGATTTCTCTTGTTCAGCTTATTCAGATTAAGAGGACCATTCTTTTTTGAGTCTGCTTGATTAGAATCAACACTAGACTCCTTGTATCTAGATCCTAAATGCTTGTCACTATCCAATAATGAATGGAGCAGATTTACACTAGCCATTCTATTTATCTAAAAGAAAAATAAAAAATCTTATTAGTATTTAAATTAATTAATCCTAAAGACTTGAACTTTAGTCTAAAGGTTTTTCCACTATTTTTAAACGAATTGGTAGCCTCTACCTCTAATTCGAGAAATTATACTAATTTCTTAGTGGGTACTAAAATTCATGTACACTACAGATGGGCCCGAGGTAGGTTCTTGTTAACCCATGTGCATCTACAGATAGGTTTATAATCAATTATTTTTTTAAATAATTTTTAGTATTTAGATTTTATCCTAGATGCCAAATTAGTAGGCTTTGGCCTCCACTGAAAAGCTCTGATTATGTCCAACCATTAACATGATTGACTTCGGTGCATCAAACTAATGATAACTAGGTCCGAGGAAAGCTCTGGCTAACTTGATCATCATTAAGAGAGTGCGATCTAATCATCGTATGATGTACCATAATTTTAACATCCAAATGAACATCAGGTATTAGGCACCTCCAATGTCCATCCAAAAAATTTGACTCATTACTATTAATCTTAATGGAAGGCTATGACTCGGTTATCCCCATAACTTAGTCATTTTAAGGATCTAATAATTTAGAGGATTAAGGTTACTTATGATTTTAGAGATAGAAATGACATGGACCAATTTTTTTCATTGACTTCACCAAGTCAAGTCCTCCCACTGACTTTACCAAGTTAATAGGTTAGGACTAGGATCAATTTAGGTCCATGGGCACCTAATTCAGTCTTACTGAATTGAAATCAATCAAACTGATTCCTAGTGACATGGATCAGCTTGAATCACTAAATGATCTAATCAAATCCTAATCGACCATATTGGTCAGATAAGTGAGATCAATGAAAGAGATATGCTATTAACTTGTTAAAGATTGAATCAGTGCGAGTAGCTTCTAATTAAAAATCATTGATCTAAATGGCTAGACTTATCTTAAACACCAACCGATTAATTAGGTCTGATCCAATCAACCTAGTAATTTTGGGCTAGATCGCTTAGCCATGAATTAAGTCCATCTTGGTCTCGTTAAAGATATGGACCCATCCAACTACAACTATTGAAGTTGATTCTAGAGTGTCCTTGACCTAATCTAAGTCAACACTTAGTTAGATTTGATCAACAACTCTAAATTAATCCATTCTTTAACTAACCTTAAGTCTAACCTAATTAATGAACCTAATTCATCAAATTCTTTAACCCATAGAATTATGAATTTATCTTAGGATCTTTAATTCATAATTCTAGACTCTACTAGATAACACTTGATTTTTTTAATTAAGTTTTGGATTGATGGGTTGGGGTTCGGCATTTCGAAAATAATTTTTAATTTTTGAAAGATTCTTTATAACCTAGCACTGTTTCACTAAATAGGCCGATTCATTTCAAAAATAAGTCGGCTTATTTCACAAACAAGCACTAGTTATAGGTTTATTCAATTAAAAATAGCCAGCAAAAAGTTTCAGCCTACTTCTAAATCGAGCTAGCTCGGATCCTATCTGAGCTGGCTTGAGTAGGAGCCAAGCTAGCTCGATTCCTGAGATAGCCGGCTCGAGCAAAAGTCCAGAAGGCCAACTTTTCATCGAGCTAGCTTGGATCTCATCCGAGTCAATCTGAATAGAAGTCGAGCTGGCTCGATTCCTGATCGAGCCAGTCCAAACAGAAGGCTACAGATCATTTCAGGCTGGTATGCTGGTCGAGCTGGCTCAATTCCTGAGAGAGATAGCTTGACTAGCGAACAGATCCTTTCCAAGATTCTATTCAGATTTAATCTAAACCTATGTATATTACATAAAAAATCATGCATATATTTAGATCTAATCTAAACATTTATTCGTGACTAAAATTTAGATTAAAATCAATTCAAAACATATCATAAAAATTTATTATATCACATCTAAAATTTTTATGATCAATGTTATAAATCACAACATACCAGGATAATCTTTTCATTATATGGGATAAACCTTACAGCAGGACAACCTACAATCTATCCGATCATTGTGTTATATATTAAATCTTTCTAATTTACATATTAAGCATGTCGAGCAAACCTGCTCCTCCGATACCATTTGAAGAAAACCTAGCAAGGTTTAGGGCATGTATTTCAAATTTTTTTCGAAAATTAACTATAGTGAAAGCAGAATTAATCTAAAGTTAATTCTATGCATGCTATGATCTAATCATAAAATTCTACTCAGAATCTTTGATATGTTAATATGCATTAAAAAAATAAAATACTTTCGATCAGCAAATCATATTTGCTAATCGATCTATGTTCAGAACATAGTACCTATGCGTGGGTAGATGAACACCATAATCTGGATCCACTGAAAGATGCTCTTCCATCACGTTGCAGCCGCACACATGTCCGGCCTCTATGGTGAGTCCACACAGAGCTCCTGATCCTGATCAGCCCCTCTAAAGTGCTAGCTCCTCTCTAGGGCCTTTGACAGCCGATCTTCATTGATCCAATCGACGAACTACTCTTAAACTTTTGGATGCTCTAGAAGATTAGAAGACTCTGTGGAGGATGATGAGGTAGTGGTGGAAAACTGGTGGAGACCTGGCACTCACAGTACTCAAAACTCTCCACCCAAAACTTAGAGTCCCAATTCTAAAGTTTTAGCACACACCCATAATGGCCTTGACGCTTTTCTCTCTTTGGAAAACCTCACGCCAAAAGAGAAGTGCCCTTCTCTGATTTCTATCTCACACCTCAGATTCCTCTCATAAAACCCATGCATCTCTCCTTATTTCTTACATGCGCATGCCCAAAAAAATCCCATTTTAATAGGCATCAATGCATGGGAGGATAAGGATAGGTTTGGTTGAACTTGTTTCAACCAATCTTTTGAATTCAAAATTCAAGAGGACTCCTTATCTTATTCCAGCACCCACCATAATGTTTAACACGTAGAAGGACTCTCCTTCTTGCATGTGCATAAATAAAATGGCGATCAAACAAATGAGAAGGCATAGAGACTAGATAAGGATGAGAGGGAGATGTGGTTTCAAACACTAACAAAACAAGTTGAATTCAAAGTTCAACTTGCTTTGAATTGATCCAACCCTTAGACCAAGTCAAAAGGAGATAAGAGAAGGGATGCAGAAAGCTTTTTGGTGTGAGAATTCCCACACACATTTTCAATGTGCATTAAGAAGGAGAATGGGTCAAAGGTTAATGCACAGGGTGAAGGAAATTCAAACAAGCTTTGAATTTTGATCAAATTGGTTTCTTCTAAACTAATTTATCTTGATCAATTAAAATCAAAATAAATCTAATCAGATTAGACTTAACCTAACTTAATTAATTTATAATTAAATTAAAAATTAATCAAGTCCAACCTTTGATTAAATCAAGATCCATCTTCCTAAGCGATTAGATCATCACATGATCTGATCAGGTCAATTGAATCAAATTCAATTTGACTTGATCAATTCCTCATCTTTTAATTAAATTAATCTAATCAGCAATCTAATTGCTAATTAATTCTTTAATAAATAATTGAGTTTCAATCTAGTGGGACTCCTAATCAACTATCAGATTAGGTAGGAACTTCTATTGTGTATGACCCCATAGGTTCGAATCCTAAGCCGATAGCATAAAAATTAATTTTTTATACCAATTGATATGACCATCTAGTAATGGTACTCGACATCTGGATAGATCGAAAAGTTGCAATACAACAATGACGAACCTATGGCATATAGTTACCATATAATTTATTTCCTTGACCACGATGCTCATAAGATGATCTAGGATTAACTGCCAATCCTAAAAATTCATCTATATTGTACTTCAAAATTAAGCATCCATCATATGGACTACCCCAACTGAGAATTTGCTAAATTAAAATATAACGATGCACTTGCTCCAACACTTGGAGGGATTAATCCCATCCTGACTCATGCACCGACAAGCTAAGTACTTGACTGCACCCAGTAGCCTTCCATCACTAAATTAGAAATTCAGATAGTCCAGTACCTAAGTATAGTAAGTTGCTTGCAAGTCATCATGATGATCTCAGATCTAAGGAACATATATACCCATATCCTTCGCGAGCAACTTTTGGTAGAAAAGAGCTCTGTAGTTGGGTTATGATCAGTGAAATATACCCTTATATTTCACCTACATGCTATAACAGCATCACTATGTTTCTTGGTTAAGAGGATAACCAACACTTATGGTATACAATGATCTATTCTTGATTAATGTTGTCATCTTAGGTAACAACGAATTATTTGGTCGTGATCAATTTAAGGACTAAATGATAAATCCTTCTTTGTTAAGTCTAAATAGTCCTATGAACTTCATTACAGAGAGTTCATTATAGAAAGATGCACAAAATGATGAAATTATCAGAATAATAATTTTATTCAATAAATTTAAGTATAAATTATATTTAGCTCAACCATCTATAACCTAGATGATTGACTTTAGGATACATTTTTCAATACTTTTCTATAGGCAGTTAGGTAAAGGAAGTTCTTAATCATCATGATTGACTATTTCACCAAGTAGGTTGAGGTCGAGCTGCTAGCATAGATCACTGAGAAGAAAATTTAAGATTTTGTCTGAAAATCTATCATATGCCAATTCAGACTATCATGTGCCATCATTACTGACAATGGACGATAGTTTGACAACTTAAAGTTCAAATAATTCTACTTGGTGCTTCACAACGACCATAGGCTCACCTTGGTCAGTCATCTATAATCCAATGGAGAAGTAGATATGACTAACCACACTAATTTACAAGGTTTAAAGTCAATACTTGGCCAAGCAAAAGGGCCTTGGATCCAGGAGCATTTTAATATGCCATGGCCCTATCGAACAATACCTTGGACATCTATCAAAGAAACTCCCTTCAATCTCACCTTCGAAATCGAAGCTATCATCCCTATCGAGATCAGCATGCCAACATACAAAGTGGAACACTATAGCAAAGCAAGATAATGCAGATTGGCTTTGGACGAGTCTTGACTTACTAGAAGAAACAAGAGAGCAAGCTTTGGTTAGGATGGCCTCATATTAACAGCGAGTGGCACAATATTACAATGCTCGAGTTAAGTCAAAGATATTCCTACCTCGAGGATCTTGTTCTTTGAAGAGATGAAGTATCCAAGGCCAAAGAACAAGGCAAACTAGCCCTAAACTAGGAAGTGCCTTATCGAATCTCTAAGGTCATTCAATCGAGGACTTATAAAATCGAATATATTGATGGTTTCTCTATTCCTTAGATTCAGAATGTTAGAAATTTGAAAATATACTATTAGTAAGTCTTGTTGACTACTTGATCAGTAAAAATCTTATTTTTTTCTGATCCTAAATGAAGGATATTCTAAGTGATTCGCATACAAAATTTTCATTGCATGAAAAAGAGTAGTGGAAAATAAATATTAAAATAATTCTAACATGCATGATATAAATCTAATCTACATGCCATAGGATCGATCACATTATAAACTTAAGATACTAAAAATTATAATCAGATTTAGAGATTAAAATTATACCTTGGCATGGATAGCTATTCACCATGATTGATGATCGTGTTAATCTTGAGGTTCCTTGCAGAGCCGCACATGTATCCAACCTCTATAGATATCCACTTAGGATCGGTTTGGGACTGTCCTCTTCAATCTAGATCCTTCATCTCCATGTTGGATCTTGCATGCATCAAGATCAGCAATCAACCCTTAATCCTAATCATCTGGATCAATGCTTGATCATAGATCTGATTTTTCTCTTCTTCTTTCTTAGATCTTGATCTCATCTTCCATGGCATAGATCTACATCAAGATGTAGATTAGTCTCAAACTATTTGGACATGAAAGACTGGATGCCCAACTTGTAGGTGGTGTGGTGCTCCCAAGCCTTGGGAGGCCACGGGCGGAGCTAGGATGAGGGCTTCGAAGAGGCTAGGATAGATGTGGTCCTAGGGCTAGGACAGAAGTTATCTTAGGGTGGAGGCGGCATGTAGCTCTTCACTGGCTTGAGATTCAGGTATTGAGAGCCTCAAGGAACTTGGTTGGTGCTTCAAAGATCTGGGACATAACATGGAGCAAGGAACCAAAGTCGAAGTTTGAAGGCTGTAGAAAAAAAGATTTTCTACAGATTAGCCAGCTCAGTCCAAAATTGGATCGGCTAAGTCTTAGTGCACAGGCAAAATAGAGAGCTGCGCATTCGGGACTGCTGGTATGGCATGGAACTGGACTGGCTTAGTTTCAGATTGAGCAGACCTAGTAGAACTTAGCCGGCTCAGTGCACGGGTAGAGTTACATAAGGATCTATTTTAGGCTAGGGTCTGGGTTGATCTTAGGGATCTTAAGGCCTAGCTCAAGAGGTCTTAAGGAGGCTAATTCATGTATGGGTTGGATTAGCCTAGGAGAGCTTTTGAGCTGAAGTTTATTAGGATTCATGTGGAAACTCTAGGGTATATAAATCAGGATATTGTAACTTTTATAATAAGGTTAGAATACAATTGAGCTTTTCTTTCTAACTCTCTTCTCTCTTTTCTCTGATTCCAACATAAAAAATCCTAGCTTCTCTCATCTTTTTTAGATCTTCTTCAGTTTATTAGATTAACACTCAGATTCATGCAAGAGATCAGATCTATGACTGTGGCTCCGAGCAGCCGTAGCAATAATAATTTGTATCAGAGCTCGATTGAGCATGGAGGAGGAAGAAGATCAATTTTCAGCAGAGATCAACAGCAAGATTCAGATCTAAAGACTTTCTCCAGGTTTTGTGAGGAAGGAAGAGATCATAGGGCTGTTGTCCACCATTTCTAGTCAAGGTATTTCTCAGATCTACCTATTTGCTATTATTTGATTTGGATTGATCATGAAGAACAGCAGGTTGAAGGTAGGATTAGAGAAGTTTGATGAAAAAAATAGTTTCACGATGTGGATGGTAAGGATGGAGGATCTGCTAATTCAGATGAGACTAGATTCGGCCTTGGAGGATAGGCCGGAAGAGATGACAGACAAGAAGTTGGTGTCCTTAGAGAAAAGGGCATGTGTCACAATTAGGGCTTGTTTGACGGATGAGGTTTTGTATGGTGTGTTGGAAGAGAGAACACCCAAGGGATTATGATCAAGGTTACGGTAGTTGTACATGGAAAAGAACATGTACAATAAGTTGATGTTGAAGAACCAACTATATAGCCTTCGGATGCAGGAGGGCGAGGATGTTGTGGGATATATTCAGTGGTTTGACCGGATGAGCATGGACTTGCTCAATATAGGGGTGGATTTAGAAGAGGAGGACAAGAGTCTATTGTTGCTGTGTTCGCTATTCGGGAGCTTCGATCCATTGGTGACAACTTTGTTGTATGGTAAGAAGATACTAGTGTACGAGGAGATCGTATCAGTGTTCAGATCCAACGAGCAACGGGAATGGATGATAAAGAGGGAGGTCTTCCAAGAGAGTCTTGTGATTTCAAAAAAGCACAGAAAAGAAAAGAAGAAGGATGAATAGAGGGACAGCAAGAGGTTCAAGAGATGCTTCAAGTGCGGAGAAGTAGGGCACTTTAAGTAAGAGTGTCCATTTTGGAAGAAGTGCAAGAAAGGAGAAAGCTCGGATTTCATCAGTACAGTCACTGAAAGTGAAGAGTCGGATGAGTTCTTAGTGGTCTCGGAGGAACCCGTAGGGTATGGTGTATCTGAGAGGGTTTCGGATAGGTCTACGAAATGCAAAGGATCCGAAGGGGCAACGATGGTGTTCGAGGTACAACGGCAGGCCTAGTAGTGCAGCATTAGATGGTTGGCCTCGGAGGACTCGAAGATAGAGTCAGCTTCTACGACATCAGGGGGACTTCAGCTCCAGGTGGAGCACCGGGCAGAGGTGGTTTCATGGGTGGAGGAAGCTGTGACATAGATTCAGAGTAAAGAGATGTAGAGGGACGACCTATATCCCAGCACCAGTGTCGGGGCTATACAGATCTAGGTGGAGAGGTTTGTGCAGGGAGATAGGCATGGCTCTGATGGGATAGTGTCAGGTGGAGCATCAGGATATGCGGCGAGTGCTGATAAAAAAATATTTCATGATCTCCAAGGAAGTCTAGGATAAGTGATGCAACTGCCAAGCAGAAGGATACCTACAACTCCAAAGGTGGTGCAGAGAAATAAGCCAAAGACTTCAGCGGTAGAGGCAGTCATCCCGAAGGCCTCAAAGGGAGCTCAGCAGCTGAAGAAGAATGGCAGTGGCAAGGTGAGCACGAGGGGCTATCAAGACATGCAGGGATAGCAGAATCGTGTAGGAGGATGTTGCCAGATGTGCCAAGACTTGGACACACCAAGGTGGAGATTGTAGGTGGTGTGGTGCTCCCAAGCCTTGGGAGGCCACGGACAGAGCCAGAGTGAGGGCTTCAGAGAGGCTAGGATAGGTGTGATCCTAGGGCTAGGATAGAAGTTGTTCTAGGGTGGAGGCGGCATGTAGCTCTTGATGGACTTGAAGTTCAAATATTGAGGGTCTCAAGGGGCTTGGTTGGTGCTTCGAAGATCTGAAACACAAGATGGAGCAAGAAATTAAAGCCGAAGCTTAAAGGCTATAGAAAAAAGATTTTCTGTAGGTTAGCCGGCTCAGTCTAAAATTGGATCGACTAAATCTCAGTGCACAGGCAAAATAGAGAGCTGCGCATTTGGAATTGCTGGCACGACACAGGACTGGGCTGGCTCAGTTTTCAGACTAAGCCAACCTAGTGGAACTTAGCCAACTCAGTGCTGAGACTGAGCCGGCTCAGTGCGCGGGCAGAGTTACGTGAGGATCTATTTTGGGCTAGGGTCTGGGTTGATCCTAGGGATCTTAAGGCCCGATTCAAGAGATCTTAAGGAGGCTAATTCATGTATGGGTTGGGTTAGCCTAGGAGAGTTTTTGAGCTGAGATTTATTAGGGTTCATGTAGGAACTCTAGGGTATATAAATTAGGATATTGTAACTTTTACAATAAGGTTGGAATACAATTGAGCTTTTCTCCCTAACTCTCTTTTCTCTTCTCTCTGATTTCAATGCCAAAAATCCTAGCTTCTCTCATCTTTCTTAGATCTTCTTCAGTTTGCTGGATTAAAGTTCATGCAAGAGATCGGATTTATGACTGTGGCTCCAAACAGCCATAGAAATAATACAACAACTTCAGCATGAAAACCAAGACACCCAACCACTTGGATGTGTGATAATTATCATAAATTATAAAATAATAGCATTAAATTATATATTAATTAATATTTATTTAAAAAATTAATATTTTTATTAATATTTTTTAAGAATGAAGCTTACCAATGCAAAGAGCTTAATTTATGAGTTCTAACGAATTAAATTTCACTCAAATCAAAGCTAAAACGAAAAAGATATGAAGCCCGAAAGAAAGAAATATATATATAATTATTAGATTGGCCAGTCGGCCGATCCAACAAACCTGGCCTGACTGATCATGCGCCAGCCCAGCCCACCAGTCAGCCTAGACCAAGTGTCAGCCCACAATGCAAGCCCATGCATGAAACCGGCCCGTTCCAACCCAGTTCCTCCAGCCCTGACGTCAGAAAATCGCATGGTCCATCGTGGACCGATAGTTGAGTCAGTGCGCATAGACCTTTAAAGGGTCTATGAAATTTTTATTACAGCTCATAGGAGCATCTTCATCATTTTATCTAGTGCGGTGGCTGCGGATTGGTGGCGGTCTTCATGGTGCCCGATCTATGATGGTCCAGCGGCATAGTTTAATTTATGCCATCTGACGGCTCTCGTCTCTCTCGATTAGCATCCAACAGTCAGCAAACATTCTTGATTTGATTAGAATTTTCTTAGCCTTCTTACACATGATCGAATGGTTGAAACCATCTAGATCAATGGATTCGATGGCCCAGATTCAATCCGGCACTGATCTTGATGCTAGGAGGTGATTTTTGATAGATTTTGGGGCATTTGATCAAGATCCAATGGTTAGAACATTTTAGCGAGATTAAATCCAATCTAAACTTCAATTGGACTTCAACAAGGACTCACAAACCCCCTATTTTTTATCTATTTAAGCCCTATTACGCTAGAGACCTCTAGAGAGCCCTCTATGAGGGGAATTGGCCCTCCAAACCTTTCTTTTCTCTCTTCCTCTCTTCTTTCTTTCCTAAATAGAGCCTTTTCTTTTTCTTTTTATTCTTTTTCCCTTTTCCTTTTCTTTTCTTTATTTTAAGAGATCTGGAAATGCCAGGAGCCAAAGAAATTCAAATCATGAGCAGCTAAAGATCAAAATTCTAGGATGTAGATGAAGTCTTCGAGCATGGGTTGTATTTTTTTCTTTATCTTTTATAATTTCTTTTATGCAATGAATGACATATTCTCCTATCTAATCTTAACTCTTATTCTCCAAGCATGAGATATAATATTAACATGCTTATTATTGATTAATATTTAAATAAACTATATTTATAAAAATGGATTATGATTGAAAGATACAGTCCATGCTTGATTTAATTATTTATGTTAAAAAAAATTAATAAAAAGTTATGTTATCAATTTTTAAGAATTAAAGTATTGAATAGCTTATGATTCTATTGAGATGGATCATGATCGAATGATACGATTCATACTCAAAAAAAATATATTATAGTCATAACTAAATTCTTAAAATATTAAATTTTTATATTAAAAAAAATTACCACCATCATGCTAGAGATGGATTCAAAATTTTAAAATATTTTAAATTAATTTTAAATTTTTAATTAATTAAATAATTATATTTTTTTAATTTGCTAAATTATAATTAATTTTTTTAACTTATTTATTTAAATTTTTACTTTATAGATTAATTTAAAATTTTATTTTTTTAATTAAATTGAATGCAAGTTAGCCTTCAATCCTTAAAAAAATCGACACCTGACTCACCACTACTCTAAATTTTAAAATCGGATCTAATTTTTATTTGATGCTATAACGACAAGCAATCAATGTATAAGAAAGGAAAAGTAAGAGAGAGATAGAAGGAAAGAGCAAGGAGAAGGAGTTGTTGGCATGAGGAAACAATGTGGAGGCACACCTTATTCCTTGGCATGAAAGAATCCTCATCCTATGGCTTGAAAACAATTTTCATCCATTAGTTATGAGATCTTATCTCATTAGGGTTTAAATAGAAGAGGAGTCCTAGGGCTTTAAGGTTTGACCAGTTAAATCCTTAAAGCAGAAGGACTCTACTTTCTCACAATCAAGGTGCCAATCATCTGATGATTATATGCCATATGGGGCGTGGTCTCACTTTGACTCCATGCCAAACTCTTTTGCGCAAAGAACTCTAGGAGCGTCCTATTAAATGAAAACCCTAGCACCAAGGACTCTTCTTATGCCAAGAAACCAAGTGCCATCCAAAGTCTCATGCCATCAAGCCTTATCCAGTGAGCATGTGCCCTTGGATCTTATCTAGAAAGGGGTGCACACCCCTTCTCTTGGTTTCTCATGGAAAAATAAGATGGGGCGCCAACTATTGGCACCCCTTCTCTCCAAGAATCCCAACACCCAAAGCTTTCTTTCTTACCATGTATTCCATGTCTAGATTAGTTAAGATGACTCCTCATTTTTATCCAAATTTGCATGCAATTTGACTCGATCAAAATCCTACCAAATAGGGAGCCCAAGTTCAAAGAGAAATTGGGTTTAACCATGTACTAGCATGGTTTTCTAAATCCAATTAAATTTTACCAAATCCAAACCCAATTAGGACTTTATAAGTCCAATTGATCAATCTTAGATCAAATCCCTTGTTGTGTGACCACATAGGTTCAATTCTATCTAGTAATGAGATATATTATATTCTCCATCATCAATATCATTGAGACACTTTTCAATAGATTGAAAATCTTCTAATTCAATCAATTAAGAATTATTCAATCATCAAAATAATTCTTATTAATCTCACAATCCACCAGTGACACCTAGTAGTATATAGTAGTAATCCATTGAACTAAATAATGAACCTCTAGGTACAGTTACCGTATGATCCAGTCCTTCTATCATGAATTTCGATAAGATGAAGATTATGGATAACTCATCAAATCTCATTGCTTGTCATATATAATATTTAATTGACTCGAGTTTATATGTGAAATCTTATAAAAATTCTTTTTCATCATTCACACTACCATGGTTATGGTCTTTTGAACTCAGTCTCATGAATAACATAGAACTACACCTTATCTATTAACATCGATAGATTTTATCTAGGTGTGCTCCCTACTTCTATAGTGAATCTATTGTAGTCAACATCTACTACAAGAATCCATATGGCTAGGGACTATGTTAATATATAGTCAAACTACAATAATCTCATTGTGAGCAGCTAAGGCATCGCAAGTTGAAGAATTATTCACACCACTGCAACATCGAGTATGTCACTGACGAATAGATAGACATCCATGTGACTACTCGTGTTGGTCATGCTCGGTACCATTATTCTCTAATAGTCATATGTACTCTCATTCTAGTATCCCCACATTGTAGACTCGAGACTCATCCATTTAGAGAAAAGTGATTTATGCATCAATCTCACTGAATCTATCATCGTTCTTGTGATGATCCATCGATCGAGAGCATTCAAAAATTAATCACTAATAACTCATATCTTAAATTTTTAACTCTTGAGAATATGTATCATCATCCTATTAATTTCTTGGATGATTCATGGACATACGTCAACATAAATGATAAATTATTCCTAATTAATTTATTTAATTATAAAATTATGTTAATAGAAAGGTTACATATATTAGCCAACTTGGCTTTTAGGGCATACATCTAACAAGTATTTCTCAAATACTTAAGAATTATTTTTACAACTTTTTAATGATTCTCATTCAGACCAGACTAGTACCTGCTCGGTACTCATAGTGAGTAGACTACATCTAATTCCGTACATGTCATGGCATACATGATAGATTTCACTATCGAGGTAGATAGAATTCTACTCATATACTCTCTCTCTCTCTTCTGGAGTTGTCTGACTGCTTGTCGTTACAGCATCAAATAAAAATTAAATTTGATTTTACTATTTAGGATAGTGGTGAGTTGAGTATCGATTTTCTCAAGAATTGAAGGCTGAGTTATGTTCAATTTTGATTAAAAAAATTAAAATTTAAATTAATCTTTAAAATAAAAATTTAAAATAGTAAATTAAAAAAAAATAATTTAAATTTAGTAAATTAAAATAAAAAAAGATAAATAATTAATTAATTAGGATTTTAAAAATTAATTAAGAATTAAAAAAAGAAGTTGTCTAGGGTTTTAGTTTCATCTTTCAATATTCAAGTTTATAATTGATTCATGCAATCTTTCTATTGTCAACATATAATTTTATGAGATATATGTTTCTTTAATCTGATTCTAACATAATCTATTCTACTAAGTATGGACTATATCTAACATGATCATGACCCATCTCAAAGATATAGACTATTTAGATCATGCAATCAAAGAACAATAACATGAATTTGATTAATTTTTATAATTCATCCTAACTTAAGCACAGATCGTATCTATTTGCAATCACTATCTATCTCCTTAGGTATAAATTGCAAGAAAAATAAATATTAAAGTATAAATCTTATAATTTATTCTAATTTAAGCATAGATCGTATCTTTTCATGATCACGATCTATCTTCTTAGTTATAAATTATAAGAATTTCAATATTAAAGTATGAATAAGAAAGGCATGTAAAAGATAAACAAATTTTATTATCCAATAAAAAATATATAATATTCAAATTACAAACTCTCATGATCGAAGGACTTTTCTTACTCTCCTAGACATAATACCTCTAGCCATACATAGATTTGATCTTGCTAGCTTCCGACATATGGGAATCTCTAGACAAAAAAAAAGAAAAGAAAAAGAAAGAAAAAAAAGAAAGAAGAAAAGAAGAGAAGAGAAGAGAAGGGAGAGAGAAAGAGAAGAAGAGAGAGGCTTAGAGGCTAATTCCCCCCCATAGGGCTTTCTGTTCAGGTTTGGTATAATAGGCCCTTAAATAAAGAAAAAACTAGATTTTTGAGTCCTTATCGAGCTCAAATAAGAGTCTGGATCGAATTTAATCATCTAAAATAGTTCTGACCATCAGATCATGATCAAACGGCCTTAAATCCATCATAAAATTACCTTATAACCCCTTGATTCATGCTCAGATCAAATTAGAGCCATTGGATTGAAGCCAGGTGCGTTTTTGGCCATTCAATTGCACACTGGAGGCTTGAGAAATTCTATTCAAACTGGAAATCAGTCTTAGCCATTGGATGCCGATCGTGAGCGATGAGGACCATCGTATCGCATTCTACTATGGTGCTGGACTATCATGGACTAGGAATAAGAAAGACCGTCGTCAATCACCACCTACTGCACTAGATTAAATGATGAAAAACCTTCTATGAGCTGTGATAGATTTGTGTGGACCTCTTAGCAGTCCAGGTCTACCATGCAATGCGTGCCTATTGACCACGCCTACTGAGTTGGGTGGTCCGTGGCTATTCCATGAACTGGTCCGTCAGTCCATTATGCATTGGCCTATTTTTTTCTTTTTTCTTTTATTTTAAACTTTTAGGCTTCATAATTTTTTTGTTTTAGCTTCGATTTGAGTAAAATTTATTTCATTAGAACTCATAAATCGAGTTCTTTGTATTGGTGGACTTTCTTCTATAAAATACTAATAAAATATTAATTTATTTTAAATAAATATTAATTAATATATGATTTAATATTATTATTTAGTAATTTATGATAATTATCATTGTCAGATAATTTCTTTTAAAGAGAGTAATTTTTTGGCCTATTGGTAGATAGCCTTTCTTAGAATTTGCCATGCTGAACCATTTCAGTATGGTATCAATGTATGTGGATTAGGATAATCTAGCATTCTTTTTGATCTATCTCTATAGATCTTCATTTTTAGGATGTAGGATGCAGGATGCTTCTTCTAAATCCTTCATAGAGAACTAAGATGACAACCATACCTTTATTTTCTATAATATAGGGATGTCATTCATGATTAAGAGAATATCATTAACATATAGTACAAAAAATGCAACTATAAAATTATTTTTTTATTTATAAACACAAGGCTCTTCTCCATTTTTAATGAAGCCATATATTTTGATCATCTTATCAAAACATATGTTCCAACTCCAAGAAGCTTGCTTCAGTCCATAAATGAATCTGTTTAGCTTACACACTTTAGATTCATTTATGGATGTGAACCCTTCAGACTATATCATATACACCTCTTCTTCTAGCTCTCTATTAAGAAAAGTAGTTTTGACATCCATTTGCCAAATCTCGTAATCTAAATGTGATGCTATTGCACCATAATTTGAATGGACTTGAGCATTGTCACAGGAGAAAATATCTTGTCATAATCAATACCATAACATTGATGATATTTCTTGATAACTAGACGGACTTTATAGATTTTCACCTTCCTATCCACTTCTCTTTTTTTAAAAAAATTTCTTGACACCCTATGGATTTTATCCCTTCAGAAGGATCAATGAGTATCCATATACCATTGGTCTTGATGGACTCCATTTCAGATTTCATAATGTCTAGCCATTTTTCAGAGTCGGGCCTTTGCATGACATCTATATAGGTGATTAGATCCTTGTCATTCTCATCTAATTCAATAGGATCACCATCCCAGATCAAGAAACCATGGTATCTATCCAATTGATGCGATATCCTACCAGATCTTCTCAAAGGTACCTCTACAATATGCTCTAGGTTTGATTCTCCAATCAAATCTAGCTCTATATGTGATTGTGTCAGTTCTTCTACCTTACGAACTTCACCAAGTTCGATCTTAATGGCATTAGTTTTTTCTCTAAGAAATCTTTTTCCACAAAGACTACCTTACTATTGATGAACATCTTTTGTTCTTCAGCAAGGTAGAATTAATATCCCCTAGTTTCTTTTGGGTATCCCATGAACAAGTACTTATCGAAACTTGATCCAAGCTTATCTATCTTTAAATATTTTATATAAGTTGGACATTCCCATCGACAGACTAGCAAACCCCATAATGGATCGAACCATATCCAATAGAATTTGATTCCTCCTTTCTGACACACCATTATACTATGGTGTTTTAGGAGGTATCCATTATGAGAGAATCTAATTCTCTTCTAGATATGTAAGAAACTCACTAGTGAGGTATTCTCTTCCTCGATCCAATCGAAGAGTTTTAATACTCTTACCAATTTATTTTTCTACTTTACTATAAAATTATTTGAATATTTTAAATAATTTAGACTTATGTTTTATAAGATAGACATACCCATTGTGAGCTCAGATATGGTGCTCTCAAGTTTTAGAAGCAGATGGAGAGAGACGAAGGAGTGAATGCAACCAAATATCTCAGAGTTTCAGCCAATACTTTAGTTGAGCCGGCTTGACCTCTGATAGATCTAGCTTGAGCAAAAGGTCAGAAAGTAGCATATCCAGAGTATCGGGCTAACATGCTGGTCGAGTTGGCTTGATTTTTGAAAGAACCAACTCGAGCTGCAGAACAGAGGATGGGCACGTCTAGTGAGCCGGCTCAAATCATGAGAGAGCCGGTCCGAGTAGTGGAGCAAAGAGCAGTGATTCAGGCTCTCATAGGAGACATTATAGTTGAGCCAGTTTGACTTCTGATTGAGTGGACTCGAGTGGCGAATAGAGTAGGATGTGGTTTCTATTTTTGCCTGGGATTGGATTTAATTCTAAGGACTTAGGACCTCGATTTGTGAGGTTCTAAGGAACTAACCTATGGATTGGACTAAGTTTAGTCCAATGGATGTGTGCATGTAAGATATAGATATATGTAGGCTTGGGCAGTACATTATATTAGGTTAGCTAGGAGAGTTTTTTGGATTGGATCACTTTGACCAGATATATATATTCTATATTAAGTTTGTAAATTGACACGAATTGAATAGAAGCCCTTTTCTCCCTGAAAAACTCTCTCTCTTCCTCTCTCATTCTTCCTCTCTTCTTCTCCATGCCCTAGGTTTTGCTAGGATTCGATAGAATGCATCTATCTCTATTAAGATATGTGTTCTAAAGTCAATCATCTAAGTTGTAGATGATTAAAATTATTATATAAATTATTAAATAATAATAATTATTTAGCTTATTTATCATAAAAGGTATATCTTCCTTAAATGAACTCCTATATTATGATGAAGTTCTTAGAACCATACTTAATCGATAAAGGAGGATTTATTAGATGGTTCTCAAATTATTCATGATCAAATAATAAGTTATTAATAAGGATGATAACTTATCGAGTGTAGATTGTTGTATGTCATATGCATTGATTGTCCTCATAACCAAGTATTATAGAGACACTGGTATAGCATGTAGATGGGATGTAGGAGTACATCTATACTAAATATGATCAATGTAGCACTCTACTGTCAAGAGTAGCTAGCTAAGGTCAATGAATATAAGTATCCCTCCAATCTGAGATCACCACGGTGACTTGCAAGCAACTCATTATACTTTGATATTAGACTACCTATATTTCTAATATAGGATCGAAAGACTTTTAGGTACAATCAAATACTTGTAGAGTTGGTGTTTGAGTCAAGATAGAGTTGACCACTCCTGATTAACTTCATAAAGAGAATGTCTTACTGTGTTTCAGTTTAGCAAAATCTAGGCCTGGGTAATCCTTGTGAGGAGTTATGAAATTTATAAAATTTTGAGATACAATATGAATGACTTGTATAAGTATTGATAACTAACTTAAAATCATCTTGAGCATTATTAGTCAAAGAAATGAATTATAGGTAACCATAGATCAGAATTCTAAGAATATTGCTTTGCATACATTCGACCTATCTGGACGTTAGGTATCATTACTAGATGATCATTCTAATTGGTATAAAAATTAGTTCTTATGCTACTAGCTTACGTTCGAACCTATGGGGTAACATACATAAGAGATTGTTATCTGATCAGATGGTTGATTGATGATTGAAAATCGTTTAGTGATTGAATCATCAATGCGATTGATGATCGATCAAGTGCAAGTGTTGTAGAAGGATCGATTGGTAATTAAATTGCTAAATGGCTTAATTTGATTAAGCAATCAGACTCAGATCAAGTCTAATTAAATTAGATTCAATTAGAATTAGTTTGTACTTGATTGGATCAAGTTTAATTGGTTTATTGGATAAGCCAATTGTAAGAGAGAACAAGTCCTTATTCAATTAGGACTTAAGTGCACCTGATTTCTAATTTGATTAAAAATTAAATTAAATTTTAATTTAATTTAATTTAATTTAATTGAGCTTCTAGTTGGACTAGAATCATTCTTAATTAAATTATATTTATTTTAATTTAAATAAAATTTAAATTAGATTTGACCTAGTCTGTATTGGAGAGTCCTAGTAGGACTAGGACTGCACCTCTTCCCTTGCGCCACTAAGAAGAAAGATCCCACGCCCCTTTTGGTTTTATTCAAGATGTTTACATGAGTTTCTCTCATACCTAATGAAGTCTCCATGCCCACCTCTCTTTCATGTATTGGAATTAGTTTCGAATTGGTCAAAATTAGCAAGTGGTTATGCCTTGGATAGAGTTTCAAAATCTTAAAACACCCTCTTTCCTTATGAAATTTTTTCTTCATGCCTCCCTTAATTTTATGTGCCATCTTTTTCTCCTTTTGTGCATGGGATTTTGGTTAATCACGTCTGATTTTTAGGAATGGCATCCAAGAGTTGGATGCTGATGAACACATTAAATATATTTATAAAAATATTAATTTATTAATTTATTTATTTTTATTCTTAAGAATTGATATTTTTGTTTTATCTTTTACAGAAAAAAAGATTATGGATGAAAAGATCTGGATTTATGGGTCACAATGAAGAAAATTTAGAGTAAATCGAACTCAAAATAGAATTAAATTAAAAAGAGGAATGCATATAGTATTATAGAAAATAAAGATACTATGCAAGAAACTCTTAAAGGATAAAAGAAATAAAAATTTCTTTTCATAATCTTTCAATAAAAAGGTGCTGGTTTTATCATGAGCATGGTTTTGGCAGGTCTGTGAGGGTCTTAACGGGTCTATGAGTAGGTGTTGTGCGGCGGGTTTGGGGCCAGGCGTTACGGACGACATCAGACGTTGGAGCAAATTCACTGCATGTCCCAATCAAAATACAATTTTACTTTCGATTAAAACTCTCATCTTTTTCTCTATTTAAAGTTTTCCTTCTGACGCCAAAGAAGACCAGCAAGCGGCCTATTCGGCCCCTACCCTCTCCCTCTTTCTCTCTCTTTCTTCTCCACAAACAACCAACACTCTCTCTCTTCTCCAAACAACGAACTGCCCAAGCTTTCTTCTTCTTCTTTTCTTTCTTCTTCCTCAACCAAAAGCCTTAACCCTCTTCTCTGCAAAATTTCCTCTTCTTGTTCCTGAACCCTGCTCCAAGCTATTGGAAGGAAGACCTCAGAGTTTCAGGATGAAGATTCCAGTGAAAGGCTTTCTGATATCCGGCTGATCCTCTCTTTCTCAGAAGATCATTGTAATCTTATTTTGATGGTATTTTTTATTTTTTATCTTTTATATTTTTTTAATTTATAATAAAATTTATTTTTAGTTATAATATTTTTATGTCTTTATTTTCTTATAATTAATCTAGAATAGTTTATTATCCTTGGAATGGAGCCATGATCTATGGGTATGGTTCGTACTCTTGGAATAGATTATATTCAAATTAATTTTTGGTATTATATCTAAATTAATTTAGACTAGCCTATAACTTTAAGAGATGGACTGTGATCCAAGGGTACAGACCGTACTCTCTAAGATAGGTTATATCTTTATTGATTAGATATCAATTATAGTATATTAAAAAGAATATCAGCTGTCAGATAAGTGATCAATTGAAATCCTGAGAGTCCATCTCCATACTTGCAACTCCTCTTTTAATTAATTACTATTTAATTTATTTTTTTAATTAATTTAAGTAGTCTTTTAATTAATCTACTTTTAATCAATCTTAATCTTATTTGTAATTATCATGATCCCTATGGATACAATCCTGACTCATCCTATCTATATAGTAGTGAGTTAGATTTTATTTTTGACCACCTATGAAAACGATCAAATTTTGGCACCATTGTCGGGATCATGATTTAGTTACTTTAAATAAATAAAAAAATTAAAAAAAATCAAAAAAAATTTAAAAAAATATTTAAAAAAAATTCAAAAAAATTCAAAATTTTTTTTCTAACACCGCATAAACTATTTAGGGGATCAGAGACCTAACCATAAAAACTAATAAGTAAAAATTTTTCACTTTTGATTGGACATCTTGACTTTTTGCATCTCATCATCATAAGATACTTTAAGGGCACTAAACCTAATTAAACAAGATAAGGTAGGAATTTGATCATCCTTTCTTAGCCCAAAAATCACAAACCTTCATATTGCATTGATCCAAACCTTAATTCTTAAAATTAATTAGATGTTGGCCCCTAAGGATATTCGAGCTCATTCGAACAAGAAACCCTAAGAGTTGGACTGGGCAGTCAATTTAATTGGTATCTAAGGCAAGTGGTTCAAGGATGACTGGGTCCGAAGGAAGGTGGTTTATAAATGGTTCCGTTAGCTTACCTAGCTAAGCATAATTGGTATCTAAGGCAAGCAATGGGAGGATTCCTACCGACCTTACACTTACCTAGTCAGTTGAGTACTGATTCTTTACTTAGAGGGCTTGAAGGTGATCTTGATAGTTAGGAGCTATCTAGATATAGGATAACCCTTAGCTAGGATTGATTGCATAACTTGATTGTTAACCTACTAATAATAAACCTAAATAAAACTTCTTTCATCTATTTCTTAGATTTAGGACTCTCTAGATTCTCATCTTTAGAATTTCTTGCATCTTTTTTCTTTTAAAAAAACTAAAAAAAATATTTTTTTATGTTTGCTCTAAGGTATAATTATGAGGTATTTATTTGGAGATTATTCATCATGACCCAAAATTCAATCTCTAGATTCTAAAATTGAATGAACTATTAAAGCTAACAAATCTAGAATTATGGCTGCACCCTTTCGCCAATTGAGAGAATACTTTACCCCTTCTTCTTATACCTATAATTCCTATACACCTATGTATGAACCTAATAGTGGTTGAATCTATGAGACTGAAAACTCCATAAATATCCATAATAAGGTAAATGAGTTGTCCTAGAAACTTGACCATCTATTAAATATGAGACACTCTCCTGCTTTATCTTTGTATGTATGTGACATATGTTCAAGTTCCAACCACTTGATTAGTGAATGTCCAGCTGCATATCGACCTTGAGAATTTGCACATTAGCAGATTTACCCAGCCCCAACTTAGATCAATTATTATAACCCTTACTCAAACACCTACAATCTAGGTTGGAAAAACTATTCAAATTTTTATGAGACATCACAACCAGCAACTGATTATGAAACTAGTTATCCAAAGGAAACTTATACAGCATACAAAGATATTCCTCAATCCTCTTCAAGTGCCTATAGTTCGACATTTAAAGAGAATATTTTATATATATTAGAAACACAAACTCAGTCTATAGCCAAACTAGAAATTCAAGTTAGTCAGCTAACTACTACATTTAATAGTTGGAAAGAGGAAGAATTATCAAGTCAGCTCATAATTAACTCAAGAGATCAATATATGACTAAGAGCTCTAATGTTCATAAAACCCTTATAGAATAGCCCAGTATACAAACTAAAAATTATTTTAAAGTTGATGTGCCTAAAGATGTAATTAAGAAAGCTACCTCTAGAGTTATTTCTTAGGATTCAGTACATACATATTTGGATCCTTTTGGAGTGGACAATTTTAATGTAGACGGGTATACTGAAAATATGAGTACATTATTAGAGCCACCCAATTTTAGCATCACTTCTCCATAAGCTAAGAAATATGAATCAATACCTACTCTAATAGCTTCTCCTCTAAAATCACCACCTTTTCTAGAATTGAAACCATCCTTGGTCACACTAAAGTATGCATGTTTAGAATTGAGTGACACCCTTCCAGTACCCATTACATCAGACTCAATCTTTATCCTAACAACTAAATTCATGAGCATAATAGAAGAATAGATGGAAAAAATTGTCAACAAACAAGGATCTATGAATAAATTTATAAATCATCTTCTTAAAAAAAAATTGACTAAGAATGGGGTCGTGAGTTATTTTCTAAAGATTGACGAAAAATTACTAAAATTTATCAATAATGGGATCATAAGCTATCTTTCTGAGATTGGCAATCCAAAACTATTGGAATTTATCAATCCAATTTTTGACATGGGATAGGTAGAATTGCCTGATTTGGCTGAAGATATTAAACTAAGCACTTATTAGAAGGCAACCCATCATCTTTTTTTTTTTCTTTCTTTCTTTCAATTTTTTAGTTTTTTTAATCTCTTTTGTAGGACACTAATAAAGATGATTAGCTCAAGTTGGGGGAGCACATCATCAAAACATCCTATATGAACTTGATGGAGTATAATGAAGGACCTGCAAATAATAAACCAAGTGGTACCCCTCCTTGATAAATATTTTTAATTTTTCTCTTCTTCCATTGAGGATAATGGAAATTAAGTTGGGAGAAAGAATATTTAACTTTAAAATTTATGAGTCCTCACGTATGATTTGAAATAACTAGCTTTATGTACCTAAATTTTATTTTGATTAATAGTTAATTAGATATCCTAATCAAAGAATGATTAATAGTCCAGATAATTTTAGAGATACTGAGAAATAAATTATTAAAAAAAATTAATGAATTGTAGGGTTTGACCAAACCAAATTTTAAGAGTGATTCTAGAACTCTCTTCTGATTGATCTTAATAAAGAAACTACTTTATAGGAGTTGGACGGAAAGATCAAATTGAAGGAAAATCCTGATTTTCTGGATCAGGTTCGTTCAGATCTGATCGAATCAAGAGATATATTTCAAAAATTTTTCTCTTTGATCTGAATCAGATCTGGAATATTTTAGATCTGATCTTTATTATTCTAATAATTAACATTAAAATCTAGATAAATTAAATCAAATTTAATGTATCTTGATGTAGGGTAATCCTATTACCTGTTGATGATCCTGTAAGCAGTGAAAGGTTCTGGATCTAGCCACGCAAGTGCCTGACCTCTACCGGTATCTACTTAGGTTGGATCTGAAGATTTTCTTCTTCTCTATCACATCTCCAAAAATCAGATCTGGATCTGATTTGGAGGATCTTCAAAATATCTTTCGAAGATCAGCAGTTATCCTTTGCAGCAGCACAGTCTTCTAGCTTTCTGTCGCCTTTCTCTCGTCTGGATTGCATAAACTAAGATCCCAAACTACTTTGGGCATGGAGAGAAGAGGGATGGCATTTGATGGCATTACTCTGATTTCTGCAGCAAACTTCTTATACCAGAATACTTCCTTCGCAGCCTCTGATACAGTGATATATTCTACTTTCATAGTAGAATCTGCTATCACAATTTGCTCGAAATTCTTCTAGCTGACAGCACCACCATTGCACACAAACAGACTCTTAGTATTGACTTTCGATAATCTACATCGGACATGAAATTCGAGTCTGTGTATCCCTGGACTTGGAGTTCTCCGTTACCAAAGACCAACATCATATCCTTAGTTCTTCTTAAGTACTTAAGGATACATTTCATAGAAGTCCAGTGTTCTTCATCTGGATTTGACTGATATCTGCTTGTGACACTCACAGCATGGGCTATATCAGGTCGTGTACATAGCATGGCATACATGAGGCTTCCTATTGCAGAAGCATAAGGGATCTTGCTCATGCATTCTATTTCCTCAGGTGTGCTAGGGCACATCTTCTTGGAAAGATGAATACCATGTCTGAAGGGATATTAATCCCCTCTTAGAGTTTTTCATACTAAACCTCTTTAGTACTTTCTCTATGTACATCTTCTGTGAAAGTCCTAGCATCCTATTCGGTCTATCCCTATAGACCTTAATTCCTAGAATAAAGGATGCTTCACCTAGGTCTTTCATGGAGAATTTTTTGGACAACCATATTTTGACTGTCGTCAACATGGGAATATCATTCCCAATAAGGAGGATGTCATCCACGTACAATACGAGGAAGACAACAGCGCTCCCACTGACCTTTTTGAAGACACATGGTTCCTCTTCATTTTTGATGAAACCAAACATTTTTGATCACATCATTGAAACGAGTGTTCCAGCTCCGAGATGCTTGCTTAAGTCCATATATGGACCTTTGCAGCTTGCAAACCTTATGATCAGTATCACTGGATGTGAAACCTAGCGGCTGTTCCATATAGATATCTTTCTAAAGATATCCATTTAAGAACGTTGTTTTTACGTCCTTTTGTCATATTTCATAATCGAAATAGGCTGCAACGGCAAGCAATGTGGGCAAGCAATGTGCGGATGGATTTTAGCATAGCCACTGAAAAAAAGGTATCCTGATAGTCAATGCCTTCGCGTTGACTATAATCTTTTGCCACTAGTCTAGCCTTGAATGTCTCCACATTTTCCATCTGCACCAATCTTTCTCTTGAAGATCCATTTACACCCAATAGGTACTATACCTTCTGGTGGATCTACCAAGGTCCAGACTTGGTTTGAGTGCATCGAGTCAATTTCTGACTGCATTGCCTCTAGCCATTTCTCGGAGTCGATATCTGATATCGCCTCATTGTAGGTTTTGGGATCATCACCATGAGCACCATTACCTACGAGGAACATTTTCTCTACTTTCTTTGAAATAATACCTAAGTATCTTTCAGGGGATGGAAAACTCTTTTCGATCTACGAGGTGGAGGAGGTAGTGTTCTTATTGGCTCAACCTGATTTGGTTCCAATTGGTCCTTAGCTCGTTGTACTTGTGAGACTTTCTCATCAAGCTTAATCTGCTTTCCAATGCCGCTATCTTGAATAAACTATTTTTCAAGAAAGATGGCATGTCGACTCACAATCACATTATGGTCTTCTGGAATGTAGAAATAGTATCCTAATGACTCTTTAGGATATCCTATGAATCGAGCTCTAAAGGACCTAAACTCTAACTTGTCCGCTTGTTGTCTTTTGACATGAGCCGGACAACCCCAAATTCTGAGATGACTCAGACTTGGTTTCTTACCATGCCATATCTCATACGGTGTGGTAGGAATAATTTTAGAGGAAACCCTATTCAGTAGATAAATTGAAGTTAACAATGAGTGTCCCCAAAGAAAATCAGGAAGGTCTGTGAAGCTCATCATGGATCGGACCATATCCAATAGAGTCCGATTTCTCCGTTCTGAAACCCCATTGAGTTGAGGTGTTCCTGGATGGAGTCCATTGAGAGACTATGCCATTTTTCTTGAGATAGTCTAGGAATTCTCGGCTAAGGTATTCACCTCCTCGATCTGATCGAAGAACCTTAATGGGTTTTTCAGTTTTTTTTCTACTTCATGTCTGAATTCTTTGAACTTTTCAAAAGCTTCAGACTTATGTCTCATAAGATACACATACCCATACCTAGACAGATCATCGGTAAAGGTAATGAAGTAGACAAAATTACCTCTAGCCGGCACATCAAATGGGCCGCACACATCAGTATGTACTAGGGCAAGGAGATCTGTGGCCCTTTCCCATGTCCTACAAAAGGGAGTTTAGTCATTTTGCCTTGAAGACAAGATTCACAAGTTGGATATGACTCGAAAGTCAATGGAACTCAATAGCCCATTTTTCTTCAATTTGTTGATCCTATCTTCTGCTATATGACCTAATCTCAGGTGCCATAGATATCTGTCATTTGGACTATCCCTAGGTCATTTGGCATCCATGTTTTGCTCGATAGTTAGAATAGGTACATCAATATGTAGCTGATAAAGACCTGTTAATAAGGAAACCATTTGCAATTTTATTTCTTTCATAAAGAATGTTACAATGGTCCTTAAAGAAGGTAATCACATAGCCTTTCTAGTGCTAAGCATGAAACAGAAATCAAATTTCTGCTAGCTGCAGGCACATAATAACAGTCTTTCAAAACTAAGTCTAAACTAGATGATAATCGAAGAGGGTATGTTCCCACGATCACTGCAGCAACTCTTGCTCCATTTTCGATACGTAGGATCATGTCTCCATCCCTCAGCCTCCTGCTATCCTCAAGACCCTGCATGGAAAGTGCACAGATGAGCACTAGAACCAGAGTCAAGCACCCAACTGGATGTAGAAGAAACCGTAAGGTTAGACTCAATAACGAGCATACCTCCAGAAGGACCTTCCTTCTTGTTCTTCAGGGTGGCCAGGTAAGTAGGACAGTTCTGCTTCCAATGGCCGTCGCTGTTGCAATGGAAATACTTTTCTTTGACATCGGCCTTCTTCTTCGGCTCTGCCTTCTTCTTCTTTGCTCCTTCCATCTTCTACTTTTTTGCAGACTTTTTTTTCTTTTTAGAAGACTTTCTTTTGGAAGAAGTTCGTTTCATAGCAAGAACTGAGCCTTTAGAATCTTTCATAGAAAGCTCAGTGGTGACCAGCATGTTCATTAATTCGGCCAAGGAATTTTGAAGTTTATGCATGTGGTAATTCATGATGAATTGTCCATATGCATCAGTCAAGGATTGTAGAATAACATCATTCTACAGATCCAAGTCTAACTTCACACCGAGCTTCTCAAGCTCTTCCAAGTCCTTGATCATCATCAGACAGTGATCTTGGACTGACTGCCCATCACACATCTTAGCCTTAAAAAGTTATTTCGTGACTTGATACTTGGCTGCGCGACTCTATTCACCAAACATCTCTCATGGATGAGCCAATATTTGGTGAGCAGTTTTGATATCTTCATATTGGTGCTGGAGCTCATCAGACATCAAGCCCAACATGTAATATCTGGCCTTATTATCTTCGTCTATTCATTTTTTTAGAGATGCTGTCTATTTAGTGGATGGATGGGCTGGTAAGGTAGGAGGGTCCTGGTCCAATACATCGGTTAACTTCTCGAAACTCAAAATAATTTTATAGTTCCTAAGCCAATCTTTGTAATTAGATTTAGTTAGTCTATGTGTGTCCAAGATACGTGCTAATGGGTTAGACGCAGACATTTTTCTATAGAAAATCAAAGATTCTAGTTAGATACTATAATTATGACTTGACCAATTTATTTAGAGATTTTATTTTTAAACAAATTAGCTCCTACTATTTTCTCGGATCCCTACACTTTCTTTGTAGAGATGCAAAAATCTTCACGATTAATGATTTTTAGTAGGTGGTGCGGTCTCATCAACTGACTCATCACCTCACCTAACAGTTATTGGTGATGGGTTAGCCAATGAGTGAACAACTCTTATTCAATGATTCTCTAATCATGATGCACCCAAACTTGATATCTAATTTATAAATCTCACCGTATCCAAAATATTGATCCACTCCTTAGTTAAGTCAGACTCACCATTTGCACAGACTGGATTCCTAATTGAGTCTCTCACCGTATCAGGAATATTGAGCCCAACTCATCCTCCAGCCCATAGCATTTAATGCCTAATAGACATGGTTGCATCTTCCCAATGCAACTGAGCCACTGTATCTAGCCGAGAACAATCAACCTCGAAAAGGGCCCGCACATCTACAAAGGTGGAAGACCTTAGACTTAATCTTTTCTTAGAGAGAATTGATTCAGGTCTCATTAAACTAGACTTGTCATAGTCATAACAATTATGACTAACCTAGTAGCATGGGTTAGCTCGGATTATTGACAACCTCAAATTAGGACTGAGTCAGTAGATATGGCCAGGTAAGTGAGATTGGCGGAAGGGATATGCCATTAACTCGTACAAGAATGCATTCAGGTCGAGTAGCTCCCAATTAAAAATCAGTTGGTCGTATGTGCCAAACTTACCCTAGACACCAAATTATTGAGTCAAAACCAATTGGGTTAGCCTACAATCCAGACTCTAACTACTGAGCCTAATTAGGTCTTGCTTGATAGTGACTCGATCTTGACCCAGACTTAATCCTATTAGGCTGGTCAATTTAAGCATTGTTGATCCCATCTAACCAACTCTTGATTTGGTTTGATCAACCGCTTAGACCTAATTGAGCTACCCAAGCCCGAACCCAGTATTATGAATATGTCTTAGATCTAAAATTCTTAATTTTAGACCTAATTAATATTTCATAATTTTAATTTTTAATTAAGTAGGATTCATAAATAAAATATGCATAATAAATTCTAGGATTTCAGGATCTAGGATTTTGCAGAAAGTAAGTTTTGGATTTCTGATTAAGGACGAACGCGTAGCACCCCTATACATCATAAGAACACCCCATCGGATGGGATGAGAGAACCTTTAAATCCTTCTTCATTCTTATGATCGGACGGCTAAGAGGAACGCCTTAATCAGGAACATGTAATGCTACAAAATAGTTTTAGATCTATATCATATATCTCATATACAAATTAGATCTAATCATGGCATATTTTGCATACATCTCATGCATCAAATCATGCATATTTTCAGATCTAAATTATCTCATAATAATCTAAAAAATTAGATTTAAATTGATCTTATCAAAATAAACTCTAATCTAGACAACTATGTAGAACTATTCTACAACTAGTCTAGACATGCATCAATCATATCTCATATGATGTTAAAATTAAATAATTTTTATTTACTATTTTTTAGATATTATTATAATAATTATAATATTTAAAAAATAGTAAATAAATAGATCTAAAATATGATTTAATCAAATTAAATTGAAAACATGCAAGACTATTCTATAGAACTATTCTATTTTAGAACTAGTCATGCATATTTTCTTATCTTAGATCCAAATTATTTAATTTTAATTTTTTTAATTTTAGATCTGATCACATCTTATGTAATATTTGAAATCACTTATTTTTTGATTAGAATAAATTTAAAATTAAATTTAAATACTTTAGAATCTTGGCTCTGATACCAATTGAAGGAAAATCCTGATTTTTCGAATCAG
Organism: Cocos nucifera; assembly: GCA_006176705.1. Classification (NCBI taxonomy): domain Eukaryota; kingdom Viridiplantae; phylum Streptophyta; class Magnoliopsida; order Arecales; family Arecaceae; genus Cocos; species Cocos nucifera. Next base: position 44,066 of record QRFJ01000642.1, on the reverse strand, counting down.
GTTCGTTCAGATCTGATCGGATCAAGAGATATATTTTAAAAATTTTTTTTCTTTGATCTAAATCAGATCTAAGATATTTTAGATCTAATCTTTATTATTCTAATAATTAATATTAAAATCTAGATAAATTAAATTAAATTTAATTTATCTTGATGAAGGGTAATCCTATTATCCGTTGATGATCTATAAGCAGCGGAAGGTTTTGGATCTAGCCACGCAAGTGCCTGACCTCTATCGGTATCCACTCAGACTAGATCTAAAGATCCTCTTCTTCTCTATCATGTCTCCAAAAATTAGATCTAGATCTGATTTGGAGGATCTTCAAAATACCTTTCGTAGATCAGCAGTTGTCCTCTGCAGCAGCGTAGTCTTTCAGCTTTCTGTCGCCTTTCTCTCATCTGGATTGCACCAACTAAGATCCCAAACTACTTTGGGCATGGAGAGGAGAGGGAGATGATGGACTTCACATGGAGGAGGAAGAGGGAGGCAGCCTTGGGGCATGGAGAATTCAATTACTCTTTGGGTTGGGCACAGGGTCTTATTTATAGACTATGTGTGATCCAACTCCTCTTCTTCCCAACCAATCACAATCCTTTGTAAAATCAGATCTAAATCTAATTGATGAAAATAGAGTCCCTTGGATTCATACTTAGATGGTGCCTAAGATCAGTCAAAGTTGGTTCTTAGGAGGAGTCTAATCGGAATCCAAAAAGGAGATGGAGTTCCTATCCAATAGAGACTCCTAGGCGACTCCAGCTTGGGCACATGCCAAGGGTGGAGTGCATCCTCCTCCTTGCTAGGTTCTGGCAGGGGGACAAGCCCCCACCAGCTCTCCAATAGGTGCGTGATATGTGGATAGAAGTCAAAGTATCAATGGTCAATATTTGACCAATCAAAGGTCAACTTTTGACCAAAGTCAAAGGACGAGAAATGGCAAGTGACCAAAAATGGTAGGTATTGTCTTACAAAATAAGACAACCTTTTTCTGACCTGGACAAGCTCCAGTTAGACCAAGTAAAGGCCTTTAATCGAGCACAAACTCCTTTGGCTCAGTCAGGATAACTATTTATGATAGTAAAAGAAGAATGTTAGGTTCAATCGAGTGCTAGCATGATTTTCTTGAACCTAATTGAATCTCATTCAGATCAATTGAAGTGGATCAATTCAATTGATGATCACCAGATTCAAATACTTATTTGTGTGATTCAGTTAGGTTCAGTTTTGTATATAATAGGATATGTCATGATCTCTATTATCGACATCATCAAAACTCCTTTCGATGGATCAGAACTCTTCTGATTCGAACAGCTAGAATGATCGATCATCTAAATCATTCTAATTGCTCCCAAAATCCACCAGTGACACCTAGCAGTATATGGTGGCAACCCATCAGAGCTGAATGCGAACCTCTTGGTGCAGCTACCTATGTGATTAAGTTCTTCTATCTTGAGCTCCAATCAGATTAGGGTTAAGGTGAACTCGTCAAACCTTAGTTTCTATCATATGATGTAATCAATCGATTCAAGTCCGATGTGAAAATCTAAATAGAAACTCTTTCTATTATTTCATTCTGCCATGACCATGGACTTCTGAACTTGATTCTCATGATCATCATAAGGCTGCTCCTCTACCACCGAGGTAGATAGATTCCATCTTGATACAATCTAGTTCCTACAATGAACATGCTATAGCCAATATACACCTCAGGGTTCTGCATGGCTAGGAGATCGAGTAATGGTATAGTCAAACTATAACATTCTTAAGGTGAACTGCTGATGCACCTCAGGTTAAAGAATCAGACACACTACTGCAGCATCGAGTCAGTCATTGACGAGAAGGTAGACTTCCTAATGACTACTCGAGGTGGTCATGCTCAATGCCCTCGTTCTCTAATGAGTACCTGTACTCTTATTTCGATGTCTCCACACCATAGACTCAAGACTTATTTACTAAAAAGAAGCGATTATACACCAACCTTTCGGATCAATCACTATCCTTGTGATGATCCTATGGTCGGAAATATTTTATGAGTTAATAATGATTATTCATGTCTTAAATTTTTAACTCTTAAAAATATGAATTATCATTACCATTAACTCAAAGGATGTATCACAGACACTAAATATACATGTGATAGAGAATAACCTATTTTATTGATTATAGTCAAAATTACAATTTTGCCCCTAGAAGTGTATTACAAGTGTTAGTCAATTTTGAGTTCTAGGGCACATATATCTAACACAAACTATACAAAAGTCTCCATTAAAATTTATTTTTTTTAAAAAAAATTATTTTTTTAAAATAATAATAATAATAAATAAATAAATATTAATTTTTCATAGAGTAACGAGGCCTCTTCGCCTAAGTAAGCATTGTGGTTCGTATAAAAAGATGGGCAATGTGAGTTAAAAAGAGATCGAGCATTATCTCACTAAGTAATAGGGTTTCTTCGTCTAAGTAAGCATTATGGTCCGCATCAAAAGATGGGGATGCATGAAAAAAAATAAAAATAAAAAAAGAGAAAGATGGATAATAAGAGGACTAGGTTGTAAAAAGATGATAACCCAGCTCACATCAAGTTAAAGGATTTAAAGAGTAAAGTGGAGAGTTGGCGAAAAAAAAATCTCTAAAAATTTCTATAGTTAACACTCAAACTACTAATTGGATTAACTTAGTAATCTGATAATATACCTCTTCAATGGTCTGATCGGATATCAACTATCTTTAGAAATGTCTAAACCTAACTTTTAATTCAAGACTAAGTTGGTATATATTACTAATTTATCTACTTTACTTGAGGATGAGTAAAGTTCAAATTGAGAGGTGTGATAAACATATTAAATATATTTACTAAAATATTAATTTATTAATTAATTTATTTTTATTCTTTAAAATTAATATTTTTATTTTATTTTTTATAGAAAAAAAGATTATGGATGAAAAGATCTCAATTTATGGATCACAACAAAAAAAATTTGGAGCAAATCGGACTCAAAATAGAATTAAATTAAAAAAAGGAATGCATATGGTATTATAGAAAATGAAGATATTATGCAAGGAACCTTAAAGGATATATCTATTATAAAGAAATAAAAGTTTTTTTCGTAATCTTTCAATAAAAGAGGTGCTGGTTTCATCGTGGGCATGGGTTAGGCCTATCCTGGTGGGTCCATGAGGCTCTTAACTGGTCCGTGAGCAGGCGCTGTGCAGTGTAGCGACAGGTTTGGGGCGAGGCATTATGGACAACATCAGACACTAGAGCGGATTCACTGCATGTCCCAATCAAAATACAATTTTACTTTTGATCAAAACTCTCTCACCCTTTTCTCTATTTAAAGCCTTCCTTCTAACGCCAAAGAAGACCAGCAAGTGGCCTATTCGGCCCCTACCCTCTCCCTCTTTCTCTCTCTTTCTTCTCCACAAACAGTCGACATTGTCTCTCCCTCTCTCTTTTCCAAATAGTGAGCCGCCCAAGCTTTCTTCTTCTTCTTTTTTTTCTTCTTCCACAGCTAAAAGCCTTAACCCTCTTCTCCACAAAATTCTCTTTTCCTATTTCTGATCCCTGCTCCAAGCTGTTGGAAGGAAGACCTCAGAGTTATAGGATAAAGATTTCAGCAAGAAGCTTTCCGATATTTGGCTGATCCTTTCTTTCTCAAGAGATCATTGTAATCTTATTTTAACGATATTTTTTATTTTTCATCTTTTATATTTATTTTTAATTTATAATAAAGATTATTTTTAGTTATAATATTTCTATGTCTTTATTTTCTTGTAATTAATCTAGAATAGTTTATTATCTTTGGAACGATCTGTGATCTACGAGTACGGTTCATGCTCTTAGGATAGATTATATTCAAATTAATTCTTGATATTATATCTAAATTAATTTAGACTAGCCTATAACTTTAAGGGATGGACTGTGATCTAAGGGTACAGACCGTGCTCTCTAAGATAGGTTATATCTTTATTGATTAGATATCAATTATAGTATATTAAAAAGAATACCAATTGTCAGATAAGTGCATGATCAATTGAAATCTTGAGAATCAATCTCCATACTTGCAATTTTTTTAATTAATTACTATTTAATTTATTTTTTTAATTAATTTAAGTAGCCTTTTAATTAATCTATTTTTAATCAATCTTAATTTTATTTATAATTAACATGATTCCTATGGATATGATCCTAACTCATCCTATCTATATAGTAGTGAGTTAGATTTTATTTTTGACAACCTACATCAGCGATCAAATGCCTCCTAAAGTATCTTATTTTGAATCCCTAAAAGTTAGGGATTTGACCAAGTCATTGCTGGTTATTGGGTGCCTTCTTTTTAGGAGGAGGTTGGTGTGAAAAAACCTTGGTATTCCATGCACAATTTAGAAGATAAGAGAGGAAGGGGTGTGGGGAACATGGCATCAATATTCTTGGTGAAAAAAGTTTCTTTAGGACATGAAGTGTTCATGTCCTGTTGAGAAGAAAGAGAGAGAGAGAGAAGATTGTCTTCTCTAGGGTTTCTTTCTGAGTTCTTTCTTTTTCATCTTTTGAGAGAATTTTTCACTAAAAAATTAGAGGAGAAAAGAGAGAGGGCATGGGAGGATTAGTGCTCCAAGTTGTTGGGTATGATGGTCTCTCTAGGACATGAATTGTTCATGACCAGATGAGAGTAAAGGATGAGAAGATTAGTCTTCTCTATGTTTTCTTTTTGGATTTTTTCTTCTTCATCTTTTAAGAGATTTTTCTATGAAAAATAATCAGAGAGAAAGAGACATGGAGTGTGGAAAAATTTTAGAGAAGTGGGTATCCTCTTATCCAGGCGTGAAGATCGATCTAGGACATCAATGGTTGATGTCCTATAGAGAAGTTGAGTCTTCTCTTAAAGGTCTTTCTTCAGGCCCTTTCTTTTTCTATTTTTTGGGAGATCCAAAAGTTGGTCTTTTCTCTTCATTCTCTTTCTTATCTTCATCTCTTGGAGTGTCTAAGAGATCTGAAAAATCTTTTATAGATCGATCATCAGGAGGATTTCGTGAGAAGCTAGCACTTCGAGCGGATTTTCATTCGATGAACTTTCGATCTATGTAGTAATCTCGTGTGGACTATCTGTAGAGGCTGGATATGCTGTGTAACTCCAAGCAACAAGGATAACAACAGACTTCAACTACGGTGTTCTCGACCCATGCAAAGTTAAGAGATTTGATCTCTTTTTCTAACCTAAATGCGATATAGGATTTCTAGAAATTTTCTAAATCTACAGTATTGATGTGATCAATACTAATATATATTTTATTTTTAGATTTATATATGCATCATGATATGTCATAGATCCTAGATATAGGATTTAGTGATTAGATCACATGCATAAATAGTTTAATCTATGTCTTCCACTATATCTAATTTTGAAAAAAATTTGAAATCTATGCATAAAATTCTACATGATTTTCCAATAATAATATTAAAGCTATAGATTCCTTTATGACATGATCATGCATGCTTTGAAATAAATCTAAAAATAAAAATTAAAGATCATACATACTAATTATAAGATTGTCCTATTGTAAGGTTAATCTCTTTCAATAAAAAGATTGTCCTAGTTTGTGCTGATCTGAATTTTTGAATCATGAATAAGTTAGATGTGATCTAAATAGTTTTATGATTTAATTTTTAATTTTATATCTAAAAATTAAAAAGATATTTGATCTATTATTAATTATTTGGATTAGATCTAAATAATGTAGGATTGCACATACTAATTATAAGATTATCCTACTGTCAGGTTTACCCCTTACAGTGTAGATGTTGTCCTAGTATGTGCTGATCTATATAATCTAAATCATAAATATGTTAGATAAGATCTAAAATAATTTATAATTTATTTTTAGATTTTAAATTTGAGATTAATTAGTTTATGATCTAAATTTTTGATCATTTAGATAAGATCTATATGATATGTTTCATATTCTAGATCTAGATCCTCATGTTGCATATATTGATATGTAGTTTTATTTTTGAATCTAAAATGTATATGTATGACATATATGCTTTATAGAATTTAAATTAAGAATTTACTTTTTATAAAATCCTAAATTCAAAATCCTAAGATATGATCTAAATAATGAAACAAATCAGATCTAAAACCATGAATTGAATATGATTCAATGTAAATTATTTACAAACTTGAAAATATTTCAAATAATAAAATTAGAAACTAATTTTGAGGTTCCAAACCCTAACCTATAAGCCTTGAACTTAATTAAGAATTAAGTGATTGCTTAGGATTTAGGTTTGTGATTTGAAGATCCTAAGTCAATTTCATAAATCATAGGTTAAAGGATTATGGGTTGGCTTTGATCAGGTTATTAACTGGATTAGACCTCAGGTTAGATTAAATATGGACTAAGTTAAAAAATTAATCAAACCTAATTAATAGTTAATTAGAATTAAATTATTTTTTTTATAGATTAATTCAATAGTTATAGTTGATCAAAGTCTATACATCTAACAAATGGACCTGATCGTGGCTTAGTGGTTGAGCCCGAGTCTTTAGGCAGGCCAAATCAAAATTGATAAACTAATTAGTGTCTAAGGTAAGTCTGATATTTCTAGATCGATGATTTTTAATTGGAAGCTTGCTTATCTGGCCATTTTTGATGGTGTCTAAAGCAAGCCTTGACAGTGATGGTTTCTAGTGCAGGATTTCTAGCCCTACTTTTGAAACTTTTTTAAAAATTTATTAAATATAATAAAAAATATAATTAATTTAATTAATTATAAGCTATTGATCATATCATAAAATTCTATACTTTGGATCTAAATATGATATACATGCTTTGAATTTGAAAACTAAAATAATAGTGGTAAACTATTTACTACTACACTACGTATTCAGAATACGATATCTATGCAGATAGCCGATCACCACAATTTGATCATCGTTAGGAAGGTCCACTCATCATGATGTAGTCACATAGTATGTCCAACCTTCGTGGATCATCCACACTAGGCTCTGGTTTCGATCGGCTCCTTTTGAGTGCTAGCTCGACGTTTGGAAGCTTCGACGATTATTATCGACCGAACTGCTTCGATCTTCATCTACGGACTCTTTAGATGCTCTGGATCATCAGTAAACATAGCAAAGAGGTAGAGAAGGCACTTCTAAAATTTTGGTGGGCTCACGACACTCGTAGCTCACCAACTCTCTTTCCAAATCCTAGGCCAGAACCCTAAGTTATGCTCTCAAAAAACCCTATGCCCACAACTCTCACTATATATATTTTTTCATAGAATTTTGACTTTTCATGCAAAGGGGAATAGCTCATGCACACTTTCTCTCTCTCAAATAGATGTACGCATGCCCAGAAGCAATTTCCTTTTATTTCTGCACAAGATCAAGTCTTCTACGTGTGGGAGGATAAAAATGAAGTGGTTGTCCATTTGAATTCAAACTCATTTTGAATTCAAATGGTAACCATCCCCTTCTTATCCACCTAGGGCATAAGAAAGCTAGGAGGACATCCTCTTTGTGCGTGGAGAAAAAAAAAGCATGAGAACTTTTCTCGTAAACAAAGCGAGGTGCACAAAAATATGGTGCATGGATAAGAATGGGGTTGGTTTCTTATTTAAATTTGAATCTCATTCAAACTTAAATCATTAACCACCAATCCTTATCCATAAGGGTGAGAGATACCTGGGCGTGGGCCTTTTCTTTGAATAGAGAAACTTATGAGAAACATTTTTTGCATAGAAAATGTAGGCATAGAAGTGAGGTGGCGCAGGAAGGGAAGACTAGTCAAACTAGTCTTAAATTTAAACCTTATCCAATTGAACTAATCCAAGCAAATTTGTCTAGGCCCAATTAGATTAGATTAAATCTGACTGATTTAGGCTTAATTAGACTTAATTAAATTTTAATAAAATTAAAAATTGATCAAGTCTAATTCTTGATCAAATCAAAAATCAAACCTCCTCAGCGATTAGGTCATCTCATAATCTAATCAGGTCAAACCCAACTGAATCCAACTCAATTAGACTTGAATCAAAAATCATTACTCAATCAAATTAAGTTAATTAGTAATCAAATTATTAATTAAATCTCTCATGAATATAGAGTCCAAATCTGATGGGTGTCCGGACAACAGAGTCCATCGATATGAAACCCTAATCAAAGAGTCCCAATAAGTAGGACTCTTGACCCCGGTGTCCCGAATAAGTGAAACTTATGATAGAGTCCCAGACAGGTAGGACTCAGAGTCTCAGCCTAGTAGAACTCTTGGTCGAAGAGTTTCAATCTAGTGAAACTCTTGATCATAGAGTCCCGTTCGGTGGAACTCTTCACCAGCCATCAGATCGGGTAGGAACCTCTAATATGTGTGACTCCATAGGTTCGAACCTAAGCTGATAGTATAAAAATAAATTTTTATATTAATCAAAGTGATCATCTAGCAATGATATCCGATGCCTAGATAGGTCGAATAGTCATAATCACAACATTCAGAACCTATGCGAATATGATTACCGTATAATTCATCCCTTTGACCTCTATGTATAAGATGACTCAGAGTTTAACTGTCAATCCTGAAAGATACATCCAAATCGTATCTCAAAGCAATTAGTCCCATGACTCCTCACTAGGACTATCCTGATCAAGATTTTTGCTAAATTGAAACATGGTTGAATATAGCTCCTGAACTAGAGTAGTCAACCCCATCTTGACTCAACACACTGACTTCTTAAGTACTTGACTATGCCCAGATACCTTTTGTCATTGAATTAAAAATTTAGGTAGTCTGGCACCAAAGCATAATGAGTTGCTTGAAAGTCACTGTGATGATCTCAGATCAGAGGGATACTTATACCCATATTTCATTAGAGTAAATCTCAACAGCAAAAAAGCTTCGAAGTTGATCACGTTAAGTACAGATGTATCCCTACATCTCACCTGCATGCCATATTAGTATCTTCATACTTCTTGGTTAAGAGAACAACCAACCCATATGGCACACAATGAACTACACTCGATAAATGTTGTCGTCTTGGTAACAACGTATCATTTGATTACAAATAGATTTAAGAATTAAACGATAAATCCTTCTTTGTTGATTCTAAATAATTCTAAGAACTTCACCACAACACAGGA
>QRFJ01000642.1:0-33932 GCA_006176705.1 Cocos nucifera | reverse complement strand
ATCTAGGACATCAATGGTTGATGTCCTATAGAGAAGTTGAGTCTTCTCTTAAAGGTCTTTCTTCAGGCCCTTTCTTTTTCTATTTTTTGGGAGATCCAAAAGTTGGTCTTTTCTCTTCATTCTCTTTCTTATCTTCATCTCTTGGAGTGTCTAAGAGATCTGAAAAATCTTTTATAGATCGATCATCAGGAGGATTTCGTGAGAAGCTAGCACTTCGAGCGGATTTTCATTCGATGAACTTTCGATCTATGTAGTAATCTCGTGTGGACTATCTGTAGAGGCTGGATATGCTGTGTAACTCCAAGCAACAAGGATAACAACAGACTTCAACTACGGTGTTCTCGACCCATGCAAAGTTAAGAGATTTGATCTCTTTTTCTAACCTAAATGCGATATAGGATTTCTAGAAATTTTCTAAATCTACAGTATTGATGTGATCAATACTAATATATATTTTATTTTTAGATTTATATATGCATCATGATATGTCATAGATCCTAGATATAGGATTTAGTGATTAGATCACATGCATAAATAGTTTAATCTATGTCTTCCACTATATCTAATTTTGAAAAAAATTTGAAATCTATGCATAAAATTCTACATGATTTTCCAATAATAATATTAAAGCTATAGATTCCTTTATGACATGATCATGCATGCTTTGAAATAAATCTAAAAATAAAAATTAAAGATCATACATACTAATTATAAGATTGTCCTATTGTAAGGTTAATCTCTTTCAATAAAAAGATTGTCCTAGTTTGTGCTGATCTGAATTTTTGAATCATGAATAAGTTAGATGTGATCTAAATAGTTTTATGATTTAATTTTTAATTTTATATCTAAAAATTAAAAAGATATTTGATCTATTATTAATTATTTGGATTAGATCTAAATAATGTAGGATTGCACATACTAATTATAAGATTATCCTACTGTCAGGTTTACCCCTTACAGTGTAGATGTTGTCCTAGTATGTGCTGATCTATATAATCTAAATCATAAATATGTTAGATAAGATCTAAAATAATTTATAATTTATTTTTAGATTTTAAATTTGAGATTAATTAGTTTATGATCTAAATTTTTGATCATTTAGATAAGATCTATATGATATGTTTCATATTCTAGATCTAGATCCTCATGTTGCATATATTGATATGTAGTTTTATTTTTGAATCTAAAATGTATATGTATGACATATATGCTTTATAGAATTTAAATTAAGAATTTACTTTTTATAAAATCCTAAATTCAAAATCCTAAGATATGATCTAAATAATGAAACAAATCAGATCTAAAACCATGAATTGAATATGATTCAATGTAAATTATTTACAAACTTGAAAATATTTCAAATAATAAAATTAGAAACTAATTTTGAGGTTCCAAACCCTAACCTATAAGCCTTGAACTTAATTAAGAATTAAGTGATTGCTTAGGATTTAGGTTTGTGATTTGAAGATCCTAAGTCAATTTCATAAATCATAGGTTAAAGGATTATGGGTTGGCTTTGATCAGGTTATTAACTGGATTAGACCTCAGGTTAGATTAAATATGGACTAAGTTAAAAAATTAATCAAACCTAATTAATAGTTAATTAGAATTAAATTATTTTTTTTATAGATTAATTCAATAGTTATAGTTGATCAAAGTCTATACATCTAACAAATGGACCTGATCGTGGCTTAGTGGTTGAGCCCGAGTCTTTAGGCAGGCCAAATCAAAATTGATAAACTAATTAGTGTCTAAGGTAAGTCTGATATTTCTAGATCGATGATTTTTAATTGGAAGCTTGCTTATCTGGCCATTTTTGATGGTGTCTAAAGCAAGCCTTGACAGTGATGGTTTCTAGTGCAGGATTTCTAGCCCTACTTTTGAAACTTTTTTAAAAATTTATTAAATATAATAAAAAATATAATTAATTTAATTAATTATAAGCTATTGATCATATCATAAAATTCTATACTTTGGATCTAAATATGATATACATGCTTTGAATTTGAAAACTAAAATAATAGTGGTAAACTATTTACTACTACACTACGTATTCAGAATACGATATCTATGCAGATAGCCGATCACCACAATTTGATCATCGTTAGGAAGGTCCACTCATCATGATGTAGTCACATAGTATGTCCAACCTTCGTGGATCATCCACACTAGGCTCTGGTTTCGATCGGCTCCTTTTGAGTGCTAGCTCGACGTTTGGAAGCTTCGACGATTATTATCGACCGAACTGCTTCGATCTTCATCTACGGACTCTTTAGATGCTCTGGATCATCAGTAAACATAGCAAAGAGGTAGAGAAGGCACTTCTAAAATTTTGGTGGGCTCACGACACTCGTAGCTCACCAACTCTCTTTCCAAATCCTAGGCCAGAACCCTAAGTTATGCTCTCAAAAAACCCTATGCCCACAACTCTCACTATATATATTTTTTCATAGAATTTTGACTTTTCATGCAAAGGGGAATAGCTCATGCACACTTTCTCTCTCTCAAATAGATGTACGCATGCCCAGAAGCAATTTCCTTTTATTTCTGCACAAGATCAAGTCTTCTACGTGTGGGAGGATAAAAATGAAGTGGTTGTCCATTTGAATTCAAACTCATTTTGAATTCAAATGGTAACCATCCCCTTCTTATCCACCTAGGGCATAAGAAAGCTAGGAGGACATCCTCTTTGTGCGTGGAGAAAAAAAAAGCATGAGAACTTTTCTCGTAAACAAAGCGAGGTGCACAAAAATATGGTGCATGGATAAGAATGGGGTTGGTTTCTTATTTAAATTTGAATCTCATTCAAACTTAAATCATTAACCACCAATCCTTATCCATAAGGGTGAGAGATACCTGGGCGTGGGCCTTTTCTTTGAATAGAGAAACTTATGAGAAACATTTTTTGCATAGAAAATGTAGGCATAGAAGTGAGGTGGCGCAGGAAGGGAAGACTAGTCAAACTAGTCTTAAATTTAAACCTTATCCAATTGAACTAATCCAAGCAAATTTGTCTAGGCCCAATTAGATTAGATTAAATCTGACTGATTTAGGCTTAATTAGACTTAATTAAATTTTAATAAAATTAAAAATTGATCAAGTCTAATTCTTGATCAAATCAAAAATCAAACCTCCTCAGCGATTAGGTCATCTCATAATCTAATCAGGTCAAACCCAACTGAATCCAACTCAATTAGACTTGAATCAAAAATCATTACTCAATCAAATTAAGTTAATTAGTAATCAAATTATTAATTAAATCTCTCATGAATATAGAGTCCAAATCTGATGGGTGTCCGGACAACAGAGTCCATCGATATGAAACCCTAATCAAAGAGTCCCAATAAGTAGGACTCTTGACCCCGGTGTCCCGAATAAGTGAAACTTATGATAGAGTCCCAGACAGGTAGGACTCAGAGTCTCAGCCTAGTAGAACTCTTGGTCGAAGAGTTTCAATCTAGTGAAACTCTTGATCATAGAGTCCCGTTCGGTGGAACTCTTCACCAGCCATCAGATCGGGTAGGAACCTCTAATATGTGTGACTCCATAGGTTCGAACCTAAGCTGATAGTATAAAAATAAATTTTTATATTAATCAAAGTGATCATCTAGCAATGATATCCGATGCCTAGATAGGTCGAATAGTCATAATCACAACATTCAGAACCTATGCGAATATGATTACCGTATAATTCATCCCTTTGACCTCTATGTATAAGATGACTCAGAGTTTAACTGTCAATCCTGAAAGATACATCCAAATCGTATCTCAAAGCAATTAGTCCCATGACTCCTCACTAGGACTATCCTGATCAAGATTTTTGCTAAATTGAAACATGGTTGAATATAGCTCCTGAACTAGAGTAGTCAACCCCATCTTGACTCAACACACTGACTTCTTAAGTACTTGACTATGCCCAGATACCTTTTGTCATTGAATTAAAAATTTAGGTAGTCTGGCACCAAAGCATAATGAGTTGCTTGAAAGTCACTGTGATGATCTCAGATCAGAGGGATACTTATACCCATATTTCATTAGAGTAAATCTCAACAGCAAAAAAGCTTCGAAGTTGATCACGTTAAGTACAGATGTATCCCTACATCTCACCTGCATGCCATATTAGTATCTTCATACTTCTTGGTTAAGAGAACAACCAACCCATATGGCACACAATGAACTACACTCGATAAATGTTGTCGTCTTGGTAACAACGTATCATTTGATTACAAATAGATTTAAGAATTAAACGATAAATCCTTCTTTGTTGATTCTAAATAATTCTAAGAACTTCACCACAACACAGGAGTTCATTAGAAGATGAAAAAATTTATGATGAAAATGTCAAAATAATTTTTATTTATTTATAATTTATATATAAATATAAAAATCAACATAATCATCAATAAATTGATGATTAGCTTTAGGACACCATTCCTAACAATCTTCCACTTGAACTAAAGCCAATTGATGCAGTATCTAATATCCATCTTCAACTTGAAGTCATTAAACTCCTTCACCATAATAGCTTTAGTAAATAGATCGATCAGATTTTCTTTTCTATCGATCTTTTGAAGGTCGATATCACCTCGATTCATGATCTTTCGGATAAGATGGTACTGATGTAGAATATGCTTTATCCACTGGTGTGCCTTTGGTTCCTTCGCCTAAGCAATGGCTCCAGAGCTATCACAGTAGAGCAGAACTGGATCATCAAGGAAGGATGCTACTCCAAGCTTGATGATGAACTTTCTTAGTTGATAGGGATACAATGCTGTCATTAAGACATCGTGTTTATCAGTTTAATCCGACTTCTTAAAATCATTGAAAATGCGTAGATAGTAGTGAGTCGGGTCGAATCCACAGGGAAGGTAGTGTTTTTAGATTTGAAATCTTTGATTTTTTTTTGAGAAGAAAAAGAAAATGATTTGAATTTTGAAATAAAAAATTGAAGTCGGAAGATTGAAAATAAAAATTAAAAGATGCAGAAATTTAAATTTGGTACTAAGATCTATTAGTTAGATCTTAGCATCTACTTGCAAAGCAATAATTTAAAGTGCAGAAATTAAATTACAATAAAAATAAAAAGCAAGAAATTAAAATGCAAAAATAAAATTTTTATTAATTAAAATTTTAAAATTTAAATACATAAAATTTAAAAAAAATAAAATAAATAAAATAAAATAGCCTGATCTCTGATCTTGGATCGGCATTGGCAGAAAGATGGTGTAGAAGCTCGGCTCTTCTTCTCGGCACCCGTTGCTTCGAAGCAGCCTTTAACCCATAGCCTGGCTTCGCCCTGTACCAAAGCTTCACCTTGATCGGAGATGTTGATTTTTGGAGGCCTAGGGTCCTTTTTATAGTGCTAGGAGGGCTGGATATTTTTTTCTAAAGGCAATGTGGGACTAATGCCTTTGTAATCATCAAAATTTGAAATAAAATTTGAATTAAAATAGCTCTGATATGATCTCTGATAAATTCTGATAAAATCCAGCCATTCAATAGGAATCCAACGGTCCAAAAATCATCAAAATCGGATGCAGATCAAGCTCAGATCGGGTCGGATTAAATTCTGGCCGTTGGATCGCGCTTGATGGAGGAAATCTGGCCGCAAATCACGCGCTTGGGAGTCTTGATCACCGTCGGCAGCATTCTGGACCGTCGGATCATCGCCTGGATCGAGCGCTGCCGTCCGATGGTGATCCGCGTGATGTTTGTATCTGAATAAAATTCGGAAGCAACCACAGCCGTCCGATCCTGACCGCAAACAACCACATCCGTCCGATCGCGCAATAACTGTTCCCATGGACCGCGTGGACCGGCCGCACCGCACACCGCAACCAATCAGCGCCGTTGTTGTCGGACGAAAAGACTAAATTACCCTTGTGAGCCGCGATAAATTTCTGTAGACCCTTAAGGGGTCTAGGTCCACCACGTGGCAATCTCTGATTCGCCGGAATTTGCTGAGCTGGCGGTCCACGCCTGGATCGTGGACCGGCTGATGGCTTCAATGGCTGAGTCGGCTTTGATGGCTTCGGCTTGGCTTGGTGGCTCGGCTTGCGGAGCCGGCTGAGCCATTTTTTTTTTTATTTAATTTTTATTTATTTTATATTTTTAAAAATTCATATCTTTTCCATTTTAGCTCCGTTTTACTTGAAATTTATTTCATTGTGATCAAAAAAATGAGCTCTTTCTATTGATAATAAAATTTTATTTTTTAATTTTTATTATTTTTTATTATTTTTTAATTAATTTTTTAATTAATAAAAATATGAATTTTTCAAAAATTATATATAAATTGATTAATAATTCTTAAAAATTAATATAAATTAATTAATAAATTAATACTTTTATTGGATGAATTTATGATGCTTATCACACCCCCCAACTTAAGCTTTGCTCGTCCTCGAGTAAAGAAAGAATTTAGTTTTAAATACCTTTTAACTTTAGAGTTTCGAATTTTACCTAAGCAATTTTCAAAATGGCCATTGATATTCAGTAGAGCTTAAATGAGATATATCATTGGGGTATTAATACTTATCAATAGAAAAATTAAGTAAAGAACATTAAATTTTTCAGAACTTTTTCTAAATTATTCCACTTTTATCTCTGATTTGTCTAAACTTTCATATAGGCAGGTGTATTGCTACTTCCATCCTTCATTTATTAATTTTTATTTTTACATTGCCCACTTTTTGATGCGAATATCATTGCTTACTTAGGCAACGGGACCCGGTTACTCGGTGGGAAAACCAATGTTTCTTTTTTTTTTTTTTTTTTTTTTTTTTAACGTTGTACCACTATTGAGTGTCTTAACTCCTTAAGCTTTCTATTTGATCCATGTAGCGAGTCTTGGGCCAATGACTCCCAAACCAGTTGGCTTTAGGGCACTAGGTATAGAATACCCCTCGGGCTTACTAGCTCGAATCAAATAGGCTACGAGTTAAGACTAGCTTTACAACGAGCTTCTTTGCCCTTCCCATCTTTTGATGCGAAACTCAATGCTTGCTTAGGCAAAGAGGCCCGGTTACTCAGTGAGAAGTACTTGAAAACTATTTTATTAAAATAAATTTTTATATGAAGAAACGTATAGTTACCCTACACAAGCCTATAAAAAGTAGACTTTTCTTTGATGCTAAGTAGAAATAATTAGAAATGCTCCAAGAAAAATTTTTTTTATGTTCTAGACTTAACTCTTTATTGAATTTTCTTAATACTTGATTCCTCAATATCTCATAGATTCTCTAATCTGTGCATCAATTTTCTTTTTAAAATGCTTAGTTTAATTTCGATTCTTAAGCATAATCAAGTATCTAAATACTAAATACTAACTTTTTCGAGGACTTAAAATTTTAAAATTTTTTTATTTTTCTCTCCCCCCAACTTAATCGACATTGTCCTCAATGGAGAAGAAAAAATAAAGGATGTAATAAAGAAATAAAGAACATGAAAGAATACACCTAACTCAGTATATTTATTTATTTATTTATTTATTTATTTTGGTCCAGCACATGCCTTTGAAAATTTGAGCTCTCCCTCCAACTTATTCAAATTATCCTAAAAAAAAAATAAACTAAAAAGATAAATTAGATAAAAACTAAATATTGGGTTGCCTCCCAACAAGCGCTAAGTTTACCGTCTTCAGCCAGACACAATGTAGCTCACTATCCTGTGTCGAATATTGGATTGACAAATTCCAATGGTTTTGGATTGCCAATCTCAGAAAGTTGATTTTTAATCCCATTATTGATATATTCACTGTTAATTTTAGGGATATAATTTATGATTCCATTCTCAGACCCATATTTATTAAGAATTTCTCCTATTTGTTTTTCTAAAATGCTCATGAATGGAGTTTTAGGAGTTAAGTTTGATTCAATGGGTGCTGGAATGGTGACTAAAGGCGGTTTTAATTCTGGAGGTAAATTAATGTGATCCTGCTTAAACAACTCCATTGACATTTCATTACATGCCTTTTGATTTTTATAAGAAGAACCAGCTTCTAGGGTTGAAGGGAATAGGACATTAGGTTTATAAGTCTCGGGTAAATCATCTATTCTCTTTTTCTTATTTCTATCTCATTTAAATTGGAACTAGCATCAGTACTAATTCCTTGGCTTGGGTTCTTCTATGTGGTTAGTCTCAGTACTAACCAAGTTTCCTCTAAATTTTTATTTTGGCTAGCATCAGTACTAGCCTCTCTCACCTGATCTTGGTATGGGTCCATAAGAATCCTATAGCTTTTAAGTTCAGGAATTACTTTGGCATTCTCAAATTGGAGATTCTTAGATGAAACATTAGATTGATAATTTAATCCAGGTGGTTGGTGGTCATTAGGTGGGTTGTTTGAAATTGGTAGGTTCGGTAGTTGATCTAGTTCTCTCCTCATGTTAGACTCAACTAATTATCCTATTTGAGCTTCTAGTCTGGCGATAGATTGCTGTTGAGTTAGAATTAATTATTGAAGTTGGTTAAATCTATCATCAGCTAGATTGGTCTGTTGAGGAGGTGGGTATGAAGGCTGATTATAATATGATGGCTGGTTAAACTGACTAGGCTGACCATTATTATAGGCATAATTTTGATAATTTTGCTCAAGTGAAATTTGGGTCTGAGCCTGAGTCTGTTGGGATGTCCAAGAAAAATTAAAGTTACTCCAATCTGAATTATATGAATTTGAAAATGGGTCATTAATCAATTTGGAGTATCCTTGAGTAGCTTGAACTTGTTCTTGGATAAAATGTGGAAACTGTGCAGTCATAGGACATTCACTCACATGATGGGTTGGGCTAGCACAGATTGAATAAGTCTTCTGATAATTAGAAGATGATGTGAATTGTGTAGGAGATTGTTGACCTAGGGTTAGGAGTTGATCTATTTTCTGAGCAAGAAGGTCAACTTTATCTAATTTTTGGACTATTAGATTCATATTAGCCATTATTATGTTTAATGTGAATCAACCATTCAATTAAGTTCAACTAAATCAGAAAAAGTGATTTCCTACCATGCATGTATTAGTGTAACCCTAATGTATGGTTCAAAAAAAAATTTAGAATATTTTTTTTATTATTTTTATTTTATTATAAATTAATTTTTTTATTTATTAATTTTAATTTAATTTAATTTAATTTAATTATTATTTTTAATATTTTTTTAGTTAGTTTAATTTAATTTTTATTTTATTTTATTTTATTTTTTAGAGGAGAAAGAAAGAAAAAAAGTTCTCAAGAAGAGGTCCTAAGGAGTCCTAGAACTAAGAAGAGAGAGAAGAATTAAATTTAATTAGGTTTGATGTTGGTTAGCAATCAAGTTGGTCAATCAATCCTGACTAAGGGTTATCCTAGATCTAGACAGCTCCTAACTGCCAAGGTCACCTTCAAGCCCTCCAAGTGTAGGATTAGCCAATCAACTAGCCAGGTAAGTGTAAGGTCGGTGGGAGTCCCCCCGTTGCTTGCCTTAGACACCAATTATGCTTGGCCAGGTAAGCGAACGGAACCAATTAGAAACCACCTTCCTTCGGGCCAATCGTCCCTGAACCACTTTCCTAGACACCAGTCAAATTGACTTATCCTAACCTGGTACAATTCTTTGGATTTCCTTATCCTATTGAGCTCGAGTTCCTAGGGTTGATGTCTAATTGATTTTAAAATTTAAAGGCTTAGGTCAATGCAGGATGTTGGTTGGTTGTTTGTGGGCTAAGGAAGGGTGATCAAATCCCACCTTATCTTGTTTAATTGGGTTGTGCCCTTAATTTGATTTAATATGAATATGCACAAAAAAATTCAAAAAGGGTTTTATGCAATTTAAACTAGATGCATGCAACTAATTAAATTCTGAAAGGCTTACCTTGCCTTCCAGCAATCACCAAAAAAAAAATAAAAATAAAAATAAAGATAAAAATAAAACTAATATGATGCATGCTCTAAGCAGTTAGGATTTCTAATCTTATCATGAGGCTTTTAATTAGGTTTAAATGAATATTTTTTTAAAATTAATTTAAAAATAAAATAAATAAATAAATAAATAAAAAGAAAAGAGGACTAGGGTTAGGATTGATCTCACCAAAATTCTGATGCTTTCTTTCATTTTCTCTTTTTTTTTTTCTACAAAATAAATAAAAAAAATTAGTAAGCAATATTAAAAAAAATAATTTAATTTACAAAAAAAAATCAAAAAAAATCAAAAAGAAAAAAATAGCATCTATTCCCTTCCCGGCAACGGCGCCAAAAACTTGATAGGAACGCGATGTTGTCGTTAAGACACCATGTTTATCAGTTTAATCCGACTTCTTAAAATCATTGAAAATGCGTAGATAGCAGTGAGTCGGGATCGAATCCACAGGAAAGGTAGTATTTTTAGATTTGAAATCTTTGATTTTTTGAAAAGAAAAGAAAAAAAGATTTGAGTTTTGGAATCAAAAGTGAAGTCGGAAAATAAAAAAAATAAAAATTAAAAGATGCAGGAATTTAAACTTGGTACTAAGATCTACTAGTTAGATCTTAGCATCTACTTGCAAAGCAATAAAAATAATAATTAAAGTGCAGAAATTAAATTACAATAAAAATAAAAAGCAAGAAATTAAAATGCAAAAATAAAATTTTTATTAATTAAAATTTTAGAATTTAAATACATAAAATTTAAAAAAAAAAAAAATAAAATAAAATAGCCTGATCTCTGATCTTGGATCGGCATTGGCAGAAAGATGGTGTAGAAGCTCGGCTCTTCTTCTCGGCACCCGTTGCTTCGAAGCAGCCTTTAACCCATAGCCTGGCTTCGCCCTATACCAAAGCTTCACCTTGATCGGAGATGTTGATTTCTGGATGGCCTGGGGTCCTTTTTATAGAGCTAGGAGGGCTGGATATTTTTTTCTAAAGGCAATATGGGACTAATAGCCTTTGTAATCATCAAAATACAAAGAAATTTGGATAAAATTTGAATCAAAATAGCTCTGATATGACTCTCTGATAAATCTGATAAAATCCAGCCATTCAATAGGAATCCAACGGTCCAAAAATCATCAAAATCGGATGCAGATCAAGCCTCAGATCGGGTCGGATTAAATTCTGGCCGTTGGATCGCGCTTGATCGAGGAAATCTGGCCGCAAATCATGCGCTTCGGGAGTCTTGATCACCGTCGGGAGCATTCTGGACCGTCGGATCATCGCCTGGATCGAGCGCTGCCGTCCGATGGTGATCCGCGTGATGTTTGTATCTGAATAAAATTCGGAAGCAACCACAGCCGTCCGATCCTGACCGCAAACAACCACATCCGTCCGATCGCGCAATAACTGTTCCCATGGACCGCGTGGACCGGCCGCACCGCACACCGCAACCAATCAGCGCCACTTCTATGTCGGAGTGAAATGACCAGATTGCCCTTGTGAGCCGCGATAAATTTCTGTAGACCCTTTAGGGTCTAGGTCCACCACGTGGCAAGCTCTGATTCGCCGATTTTGCTGAGCTGGCGGTCCACGCCTGGATCGTGGACCGGCTGATGGCTTCAACGGCTGAGTCGGCTTTGATGGCTTGGCTTGGCTTGGTGGCTCGGCTTACGGAGCCGGCTGAGCCGTTTTCTTTTTTTTTAATTTAATTTTTATTTATTTTATATTTTTAAAAATTCATATCTTTTCCATTTTAGCTCTGTTTTACTTAAAATTTATTTCATTGTGATAAAAAAAATGAGCTCTTTTCTATTGATAATAAAATTTTATTTTTTTAATTTTTATTATTTTTTAATAATTTTTTAATTAATAAAAATATAAATTTTTTAAAAATTATATATAAATTAATTAATAATTTTTAAAAATTAATATAAATTAATTAATAAATTAATACTTTTATTGATAAATTTATGATGCTTATCATTAGTCATACTATTTTTTTAGCAGTATCTGATGCAGCAACATACTCCACCCCACATACTAAGTTGGCCATGATGTGCTGCTTGAAACTCTTCCAATAAATAGCTCCACTAATAAGGATAAATACATACCCCGATATATTCTTGCTATCATCATGATCAGACTAAAAACTAGAGTCTGTAAATCCCACAAGTTTCAAGTCCGAGTCACCATAAACAAGCCACTAATCTTTTGTATTTTTTAAATACTTCAAGATGGTTTTAACAATCTTTTAGTGATTTTCTTTTGGATCAGATTGGTATCTACTCACTATCCCTAGTGAGTATGCCACATCTGGTCATGTACATATCATGGCATATATGATAGAACCTACTACTAAAGCATATAAAATTCTACTCATACGCTCTCTCTCTAGAGGTATTGTCGGACAATCCCTCTTTAAGAGAGAAATTTCATGGTCTATTGGTAGATAGCCTTTCTAAAAATTCTCCAAGCTGAACCATTTCAGCATGATGTCAATGTACGTGAACTGGGATAATCCAAGGAACCTCTTTGATCTATCTTTATATATCTTCATCCCTAGGACGTAGGAAGCTTCTCCCAGATCCTTTATGGAGAACTATGATAATAGTCAGATTTTTATTCTTTGTAATGTAGGGACATCATTTTCAGTTAAGAGAATATCTTCCACTTATAATACTAGAAATACTATCGCTGGACCATTAGCCCACTTATATATGCAGGGCTCTTTTTCATTCTTAATGAAGCCATACGTCTTGATCATTCTATCAAAATGTATATTCCAACTCCGAGACATCTATTTCAGTCCATAAATAGAACTTTGAAGTCTACACACCTTAGACTCATCTATGGATGTGAATCCTTCAGGTTGTATCATATACACTTCTTCGTCTAGCTCTCCATTAAGGAAAGCTGTTTTCACATCCATCTACCAGATTTCATAGTCTAAATGAGCAGCTATCATAAGCATGATCTGAATGGACATGAGCATTGCCATAGGAGAAAATATTTTATCATATTTGATACCATAATGTTGACGATATTGAAGAAAATAGTGCAGGATTTGCCATGCTATTTTTGAAAAATGTTACAAAAATAGCAATGATGTAGCAAAAAATAATTAATTTAATTAATTATCTACTGATCATATTAGATTATTTAATGCTACACATTAGGATCTAAACATAATATGAATGCATACATCAATAAATTTGAAAATAAAACTATGTAATAAACTATTTACTACATCTACGTATTCAAAACATAATATCTTTTTATAAATAGTCGATCATCATAATCTGAGTCTATCGAATAATGTTTTGGTATCACATCATAGCCGCACATATGTCTGACCTCTATGGTTGGTCCACACGGAGCTTCAGATCCTGATCAACCCTACGGAGTACTAGCTCCTTGTCGGAGCCTTTGATGGCTGATCACGATCGATCCAATCGATCATATATTTTTTAATTTTTTAGATATTTTAAAAAATTAAAATATAAATATTGGAGGATGATTAAGATGTATTTTAAATTTAGTGGTGATCTGATGCTCACAGCACTCGATCTCTCCACCCGAACCCAGATTCCCAAATCTAGGATTTCACTTGGCCCAAAAATTCTGACACACTAAAAATTCTATCATGCCCTCTCTATGTGGAGCTTTTCTATGAAATAAGTTTTTATGAAAAAAAAACTTTTAGATCTATAATCTTTATTTAGATCATATCTAGAAATAGAATATCCTTTGAGGTGAAAATCATAATAGAAGAGAGGCATAAAGAAAAAGAAAAGTGCTGCAGGATCCTATTCACCTTTACTCTAAGATTTTTTTTGCCCAGAACTAATACCCAAATACTCTAAAATTTTTACCACATAATTCTAACCACTTTTTCTATATGCACAAAAATTCTCATAATTTATTGACATAAATACTATAAGAAAATAGCATAGAAAATGATAAGAATTGAGTGGTTGAGAGGTTTTAACCACTCACTTGATTTCAAAAATCAAATGAGCCTCTTATCTTTATCCAACGCCCCCTTCCTTATGTTTAATATGCAGAAGGACTCTCCTTCTATG
The DNA here is from genome assembly GCA_006176705.1 of Cocos nucifera. Lineage (NCBI taxonomy): Eukaryota > Viridiplantae > Streptophyta > Magnoliopsida > Arecales > Arecaceae > Cocos > Cocos nucifera. The sequence continues at coordinate 19,972 of QRFJ01000642.1, read as the reverse complement.
TGCATATTTTTATTTCTCAAAAAATATTTGACAAACAAAAGGAAGGGCATGGGAAGCAGAGTGGAAAAGTCAAAAATGATGGGCGCAAGGGAGAATTTGAATTCAAACTTCATTTGACTTGGTCCTAATTGGTTTCAACCAAACCAATTAATCTAAACCCAATTAAATCAGATTAAATCCAATCAAATTAGGCTTAGTCTAATCTAATAAAATTTTAATCAAATTAAAAATTAATTAGATCTACGTCCTGATCAAATCAGGGTCAAAACTCCCATAGCAATTAGGTCATCTCATGACCTGATCGGATCAAATCCAATCGAATCAAATTCAATCGAACTTGATCGAATCCTTATTGCTCAATCAAATTGAGCTAATCAACAATTAAATTACTAATTAATCCTTTAAAAAATATCTGAGTCCAAATCGAATGGGTTACTGGGCAATAGAGTCCTATCAATATGAAACTTTTGAAGAGTCCTAAATCAGTAGGACTCTTGAACCCAGTATTCCAAATGAATTGAACTCACGATCATAAAGTTCCAGACTAGTGAAACTCTTGATCAGAGAATTCTAGGTGAGTAGGACTCAGAGTTCCAATCTAGTAGAATTCTTGGTCATAGAGTTTCAGTCCAGTAGAACTCTTGACCATAGTATCCTAGATTATCATGACTCATGATCAGAGAGTCCCAGACAAGTAGGACTCAAAGTTCTAGTCCAATAGAACTCTTGGTCATAGAGTCTCAGTCTAGTAGAACTCTTTGACCATAGAGTTTCAGACCAATGAAACTCTTGATCAGAGAGTCCTAGACAAGTCGGACTTATAGTCCCAGTCCAGTAGGATACTTGGTCGCAGAGTCCCAATCCAGTGAGACTCTTGATCAGCCATCAGATCAGGTAGAAACTCCTAACGTGTGTGACCCCATAGGTTCGAACCTAAGCCGATGGTATAGAAATCAATTTCTATACTAATCGAAGTGATCATCTAGTAATAGTACCCGATGTCCGGATAGATCAAATAATCACAATCGCAATATTTAGAACCTATGCGAATATAGTTACCGTATAATTCATTCCTATGACCTTTGTATAATAGATGACTTAGGGTTAGACTGTCAACCCTAGAAAATACATCCATATCGTATCTTAAAGCAATTAGTCCTGTGACTCCTCACTAAGACTATCCTGGCCAAGGTTTTGCTAAATTGAAACATAATTGAACACAGCTCCTGAAATCAGGAGTGGTCAATCCCATCTTGATACATGCACCGACTCCATAAGTACTTGACTATGCCTAAAAATCTTTCATCACTGAATTAGAAATTCAAATAGTTCGGCACCAAAATATAGTGAGTTGCTTGAAAGTCACCGTGGTGATCTCAGATCAAAGGAATATTTATATCCATATTCCATCAAAGCTAATCTTGATAGGAGAAAAACCCTGAAGTTGATCACGTTCAGTGCAGAGGTACCCATACATCTCATTTGCATGCCATATCAGTATCTCAACACTCCTTGGTTATGAGAATAACCATCCTATATGGCACACAATGACCTATACTTGATAAACATTATCATCCTAAGTAATAACATATCATTTGGTTGTGAACTATTTAAGAACTAAATGATAAATTCTTCTTTATCGAGTCTAGATAGTCCTAAGGACTTCATCACAACACAGGAGTTCATTAGAAGACAATAAAATTTATGATGAAAAATATTAAAATAATTTTTATTAATTTATAATTTATATATAATTATAAATATATGGCCCAATCATCAAGACTGACGATTGGCTTTGAGACACATTCCCAACTATCTTCCACTTGGACTAAAGTTAATCGATGCAGTATCTAATACCTATCTTCAACTTAAAGTCGTCGAACTCCTTCACCACAACAGCTTTAGTGAATGGATCGACCAGGTTCTTCTTTCCATCGATCTTCTGAAGATTGACATCATCTTGATCCACAATCTCTCGAACAAGATGGTAGCGACACAGAATATGCTTCATCTGCTGGTGTGCCTTTGATTTCTTTGTCTGAGCAATAGCTCCAGAGCTATCGCAATAAAGCAGAACTGGACCATCAAGGAAGGATGCTACTTCGAGCTCGATGATGAATTTTCTTAGCCATACTGCAACTTTGGCAGCATCTGATGCAGTGACATACTCCGCCTCACAAACTGAATCGACCATAGTGTGCTACTTGAAACTCTTCTAGCAGATGGCCCTATCATTAAGGATAAATATGTATCCCGATACACTCTTACTATCATCATGATCAGATTGAAAACTGAAGTCTGTGAACCCCACAAGTTTTAAGTTCGATTCATCATATACAAGCCATTGGTCCTTAGTATTTCTTAAATACTTTAGAATGATTTTAATAACCTTCCAGTGATTCTTTCCTAGATTAGATTGGTATCTACTCACTACACCTAGTGAGTATGCCACATTTGGTCGTGTATATGTCATGACGTATGTTATAGAACCCACTACTGAAGCATATGGTATTCTATTCATACACTCTCTATCTAGAGGTGTTGTTGGACAATCCCTCTTTGAAAAAAAATTTCATGGCCTATCGGTAGATAACCTTTCTTGAAATTTTCTATGCTGAACCATTTCAGTACAGTATCAATGTACGTGGACTGGGACAATCCAAGCAATCTTTTAGATCTATTTCTATAAATCTTCATTTCTAGGATGTAGGAAGCTTCTCCTAGATCTTTCATGGAGAACTATGATGACAGTCAGATCTTTATTCCTTGTAATACAGGAACATCATTTTCGATTAAGAGAATGTCATCCACATACAATACTAGGAATACTATTGCTGGACCATTAGCCTATTTGTATATGCAGGGCTCCTCTTCATTCTTAACGAAGCCATACGTTTTGATTGTTCTATCAAATCGTATGTTCCATCTCCGAGATGCCTGCTTTAGTCCATAGATGGATCTCTAAAGCTTATGCACCTTAGACTCATCTATGAACGTGAAACCTTTAGGTTATATCATATACACCTCTTCATCTAGCTCTCCATTCAGAAAAGCTATTTTCACATCCATCTATCAGATTTTATAGTCCAGATGGATAGCTATGGTAAGTATTATCCGAATGGATTTGAGCATTAGCACAGGAGAGAACGTCTCATCATAGACAATACTATAACGTTGACGATACCCCTTGGCAATTAGATGGGCTTTATAGGTCTCCATCTTTTCGTTTGTGCCTCTTTTCTTTTTGAAGACTCACTTACATCCTATGGATTTTATCCCTTCGAGTGGATCAATCAATGTCCATACATCATTGACCTTCATGGATTCTATCTCGAATTTCATGGCCTTAAGCCATTTCTCATAGTCGTATCTCTGCATTGCATTCATATAGATGATTGGATCCTGATCGTTCTCATTGAGTTTGATAGGATCTCTATTCTGGATCAAAAAATCATAGTATCTATCCAATTGACGTGGTACTCTACCAGATCTCCTTAAGGATGCTTCTACAATGGATTCTGGATCTGATCTAATCAGATCCAGCTCAGGTTTAACAGCTTATGTCCGTTCTTCCACCTATCGTACTTCATCAAGTTTGATCTTGGAGGCATTAGTTCCTTCACCAGGGAACTCCTTTTCTAAAAAGACTGCCTTAAGACTGACAAACACTTTTTGCTCATCAACAAGGTAGAAGTAGTATCCTTTGATTTTTTTTGGATAACCTATAAAACTACACTTATCAGACCTAGGTCTAAGCTTGTCTATCATCAAACGTTTGACGTAGGTCGGACACCCCCAAATCCTAAGGTGTGAAAGCATTGGCTTACGCCCTGTCCATATTTCATATGGTATTTTATTAACAGATTTACTTAAAATCCTATTTAGAATGTAACAAGCTGACTCGAGTGCATATCCCCATAGGAAGATCGGCAAACTAGCAAACTCCATCATGGATCAAATCATATCCAATAGGATCCGATTTTTTCTTTTAGACACACCATTATGTTGTGGTATTCCAAGGGAGATCCATTGGGAGAAAATCTCGTTCTCCCTAAGATATGTCAGAAACTCATTGACAAGGTACTCACCCCCTCGGTCAGATCGAAGAGTTTTAATACTCTTTCCAGTTTGCTTTGCTACCTTATTTCAAAATAGTTTGAACATTTCAAATGACATCGACTTATGCTTCATTAAATAGACATACCCATACCTCGATAGGTCATTTATGAAGGTTATGAAGTAGAAATATCTACCTTTGGCACTTGAGCTCATGGGTCCACATACATCCGAATGTACTAAACTCAAGAGTTCAATGGCTTGTTCACCTTTTTCAATAAAAGGTGACTTGGTCATCTTACCAAGAAGACAGAACTCATAGGTTGGAAGTGAGTCGCAATTACTAACCTCAAGAATTCTTTCTTGAGCTAACATGTTAATTCTATTCTTATTAATATAACCTAGCCTACAGTGTCAAAGGTAGACATCAGATACATCACTAATTTTAGGACGTTTACTGGAGGATTGAGCCATGTTAACAGGCATAGAAAGTAAATAAATTCTGTTATTCAATTATCCAATCAAAATTATAACACCACTCAAAATGATATTACAAAATTTTTTTTTATTGATATTTCAAAATCATTCATGGCCAAAAGGCCTATAGAAATGACATTCAATAAGAAAGTTGGACAATAATGACATTCATTAAGAATAACTTTATTTGAATTGATTACAAGGTTCATGATTCCTAAAGCTAGAATTGAAACTTGTCTTCCAACTCCAATGTTCAGGAACCTCTTGCCTTGATCAAATCTCCTACTAATCTGTAAGCCCTACATAGAATTACAAATATGATAAGGGCTTTCAGTATCTAATACCCAGGCAGTAGAATCAAATAAGAAAAAATTATAAGGTATTATCATATAATTACCTTGCCCAGCAACCACTTGTTTCTTCCTCGGCCTGTTCGGATCTAAGGAGGCAATGTACAGCGGATAGTTTCTCTTTCAATGCCCCTGCTTCTTATAGAAGATGCATTCTGCCTAGCTCTGGTCAGGCTTACTCTTCTTGGTCTGATCCTGTGCAGTCGTCCCAGCATGCGGCCGCACCTTCTTATTTTTCTTCTTCATGTTCTTCTTCCCTTTCTTAAAGGATCGATGATCAGAAGAAGACCCTCCTACTACATTCACCATCTTCTTATGGAGTTGGTGATCCTTCTTACAGTTCTGCAGCAACCCCAACAAGCTGTGGTAGTTCACTGCAAGCTTTGTCATTCTAAAATGAGTTAGGAAGGGGAGGAAGAACTTGGGCAAAGAATTAAAGATCACATCCTTACTGAGCTACTCGTACAAGGGAAAGTCCAACTTGCTAAGGCGCTCAATCATCTCGATCATGTACAATACATGATCGGTGACTGAGGCCCCATCCTTCATCCGAGTGTTGAAAATGGTACAACTTATTTTGTACCTTTCAATGTCGTCCGGCGTGCCAAAAGAGTCGTTCAATATTTGAAGCATCTTCTATGGCTGGGCATTTTCAAAGCTACGACTGAACTCATCATTCATTACTGTCAACATTATACATCGAATGGTGGTGCGGTCATTGAGCCACTTTAAATAAGTATCTAGGACCACTTTCCTAACATTTGGGATTGGCTCCTCAGGTGCTCGATCCGTTACCACATAAAGGATCTGCTCATGCTCTAGGATGATTTTCAACTTGCGATACCAGCTATCGTAGTTGGATCCCATTAATTTGTCATGGTCTAACAATGACTGGAGTGATAGGTTAGTTGCCATGTCTGCACAAAAAGGAAAACCAAATCTAATTAGTATATGAATTATTAATTCTAAAGACTTGGACTTTAGTCTAAAGGTCCTTCCACTATTTTATATGAATTGATAGCCTCTACCTCCAATTCGAGAAATTACTCTAATTTCTTAGTGGGTACTAGAATCCACATAGACTACACATGAGCTCAACTTTGGTTGGTCAATCCATGTGCACCTATGAGTAGATTCAAAATCAATTGTTTCTCTAAACAACTTCTAATAATATTGATTTTGCCTCATAGATCTAATCAGTAGGCTTTGGCCTCCACTGAAAAAGGTTCGGTTAGGTCCAACCATTAACATGACCATATTTGGTCTTATCTAACAATAAATGATCAGGCCCGACTTTGGTCGGCCAACCTAACCACCATCAGAAAGACTTAACCAAATTATCATTTTATGAATGATAATTTTATTAGTCAATAATCACCAGGCCTTTGGGCCTCCAATGATCATTATACTAATGAACCCATTATCACTTAACTTAATGAGAGGCTATGATTTAGTTATCTATATAACTATTTCATTTTTAAGGATTTAATAATTTTAGAGGATTTAGTTGATCAATTTAAGAAAATTCAGTGAGCCAATTTTGATCCTCCCGCTGACTTCACCAAGCCAGAAAAGAATCTAATCTAAGCTGGCATTAGGAGCACCTAAATCAGTCAGACTGATTTACCTAATAGACATGGGTGAGCCCAAATCATCAAGTGATCTAATCAAAATCTAACTCACCAAGATGGTCAGGTAAGCGAGATCAATGGAAGGGATATGCCACTAACTCATCAAAGACCGAATCAGTGCGAGTAGCTTTCAATTAAAAACCACTAGTCAAACTGTCAAATCTATCTTAGACACCATCCGATTCATTAGGTTTAATTTGACTAACCTAGTAATTTTAGATTTGACCACGTAGTCTTGAATCAAGTCCATTTGGTCCTTGTTAAAAGCAAGGACTTGACCAACTACAACTATTGTAATTGAGTCTATAGAGTCCTTGACCTAATCTAAATTAACATTTAATTAGATTTGATCAATTATTCTAAATTAGTCCATCTTTTAACTAACCTTAGGTCTAACCCAATTTATGGACCTAATTCAGCTAACCCAATAACCCATAAATTTATGATTAATGATTTAGAGTCTTAATTTATAATTCTAGATACTAAATCATTATATTTAATTTTTAATTATGTTTATGGGTAGAGGGTTAGAGTTTGGCATTTTAAAAATATTTTTAATTTTAAAAGATTCTTTGCAACCTAACATTGTTTACCAATTGAGTCGACTTATTTCAAAATTAAATCATCTCAATTCACAAACAACACTAGTTATAGGATTTAATCTAAAACTATGTACACTATATAATCATAAAATCATAAATCAAACTTTATCTAATTATGCATTCATGATCATAAATTAGATTAAAGCTTAATATAATTAAATCATAAAAATATTAGATCAAATCTAGTAATTTTATGATTAACGATATAGATCAACAACGTACCAGGATAACCTTTTCACTGTAGGGGATAAATCCTACAGTAGGATAACCTACAGTCCGTACGATCTAAATTTTAATTTTTAGATCTAATTACTTTAATTATTAAATTAATATTTAGATTAAATCTAAATTATTAATCTAAATATGCAAGTATATCATATTTAAAGAGCCTTGCTCTGATATCATTTGAAAAAAATAGTGCAGGATTTGCTATGCTACTTTCAAAAAATATTTTAAAAATAGTAATGATGTAGCAAAAAATAATTAATCTAATTAATTATTTACTAATCATATTAGATTATTTAATCCTATACATTTGGATCTAAATATAATATGCATGCATACATCAATTGATCTAAAAATAAAACTATGAAATAAACTATTTACTATATCTACGTGTTTAGAACACAATATCTCTTTGCAGATAGTCGATCACCATAATCTGAGTCCATCAGATAATGCTCTAGTATCATGTCATAGATGCACATGTGTCTGGCCTCTACGGTTGATCCACACAGAGCTTCAGATCTCGATCAGCTCCATTGGAGCGCTAGCTCCTTGTTGGGGCCTTCGATGGCTGATCATGATCGATCGGATTGATCATATATTTTTTGATTTTTTAAATATTTTAAAAAATTATAACATAAATATTGGATAATGATTAAGATGTGTTTCAAATTTGGTGGTGATTCAATGCTCACAGCACTCGATCTCTCCACTCGAACCCAGATTTCCAAATCTAGGATTTCACTCAGCCCAAAAATCCTGACACACTAAAAATCTTATCACGCCCTCTCTGTGTGGAGTTTTTTTATGAAATAAGCTTTTATAAAAAGATAACTTTCATATCTATAATCTCTATTTAGATTATATCTAAAAATAGGATATCCTTAGAGGTAAAAATCATAAGAGAAGAGAGGTATAAAGGAAAAGAAAAGTGCTATAGGATCCTATTCACCTTTACTCTAAGATTTTTTTGCCCAAAATTGATGCCCAAATATTATAAAATTTTTACCACATAATGATAACCCCTTATTCTATGTGCATAAAAATTTTCATAATTTATTGACATGAATACCATGAGAAAATAGCATGGAAAATGATAAGGGTTGAGTGGTTGTGAGGTTTTAACCACTCACTTGATTTCAAAAATCAAATGAGCCTCTTATCTTTATCCAATGCCCCCTCCCTTATTTTTAACACATAGAAGGACTCTCCTTCTATGTACATATTTTTATTTCTCAAAAAAATATTTGACAAACAAAAGGAAGGGCATGGGAAGCAGAGTGGAAAAGTCAAAAATGGTAGGCGCGTGGGAGAATTTGAATTCAAACTTCATTTGACTTGGTCCTAATTGGTTTCAACCAAATTAATTAATTTAGATCTAATTAAACTAGATTAAATCCAACTAAATTAGGCTTAGTCTAATCCAATAAAATTTTAATCAAATTAAAAATTAATTAGATCTATGTCTTGATCAAATCAGGGTCAAAACTCCCATAGCGATTAGGTCCGCTCATGATCCGATCGGGTCAAATCCAATCAAATCAAATTCAATCGGACTTGATCAAATCCTCATCGCTCAATCAAATTAAGCTAATCAGCAATCAAATTGCTAATTAATTTTTTAAAAAATATCTGAGTCCAAATCGAATGGATTACTGGGCAATAGAGTCCTATCAACATGAAACTCTTGAAGAGTCGTAAATCAATGGGACTCTTGAACCCAGTATCCCAAACGAATCAAACTCATGATCATAGAGTCTTAGACTAGTGAAACTCTTGATCAAAGAGTCTCAGATAAGTAGGACTCAGAGTCTTAGTCTAGTAGTACTCTTGATCATAGAGTTCCAGTCCAATGGGACTCTTGACCATAGTGTCCTAGATTATCAGGACTCATGACCAGAGAGTTCCAAACAAGTAGGACTGAGAGTCCTAGTCCAATAGGATTCTTGATCATAGACTTTCAGTTCAGTGGAACTCTTTGACCATACAGTCTTAGACCAATAGAACTCTTGATCAGAGAGTCTCAGACAAGTCAGACTCAGAGTCTCAGTCCAGTAGGACTTTTGGTCATAGAGTCCCAGTCCAGTGGGACTCTTGATCAACCATCAAATTAGGTAGAAACTTCTAATGTGTGTGACCCCATAGATTCAAACCTAAGCCAGTAGCATAGAAACTAATTTCTATACTAATCGCAGTGACCATCTAGAATGGTACTAGATGTCCGGATAGGTCGAATAATCATAATCATAATATTCAGAACCTACATGAATATGGTTACTGTATAATTTATTTCTATGACCTCTTTATAATAGATGACTCAGGGTTAGACTGTCAATCCTAGAAAATACATCTATGTCGTATCTCAAAGTAATTAGTCCCATGACTCCTCACTAAGACTATCTTGGCCAAGGTTTTGCTAAATTGAAGCACAATTGAACACAGCTCCTGAAATTAGGAGTTGTCAATTCCATCTTGATATATGCACCAACTCCACAAGTACTTGACTGTGCCTAAAAATCTTCCACCATCGAATTAGAAATTCAGATAGTTTGGCATCAAAACACAGTGAGTTGCTTGAAAGTCACTGTGGTGATCTCAGATCGAATGGATATTTATACCCATATTCCATTGAAGCTAATCTTGACAGGAGAGAAGCCCCAGAGTTGGTCACGTTCAGTGCAGATGTACCCATACATCTCACTTGCATGTCATATCAGTGTCTCAACACTCTTTGATTATGAGGATAACCAACCTATATGGCACACAATGATCTATACTTGATAAACATTATCATCCTAAGTAACAACATATCATTTGATCGTGAACTATTTAAGTATTAAATGATAAATCCTTCTTTGCCGAATTTTGATAGTCCTAAGGACTTCATTACAACACAGGAGTTCATTAGAAGATAACAGAATTTATGATAAAAAATATTAAAATAATTTTTATTATTTTATAATTCATATATAATTATAAATATATGGTCCAACCGTCAACAGACTGACGATTAACTTTGGAACATATTTTCAACATATATTTTTTGGCAATCAGACAGGCTTTATAGGTCTCCACCTTCCCGTTTACACTCCTTTTTCTCTTGAAGATCCACTTACATCTTATGAATTTTATCTCTTCAGGTGGATCAATCAATGTCCATATATCGTTGACCTTCATGGACTTTATTGAATTTCACAATCTCAAGCCATTTCTCAGAGTCAGATCTCTTTATTACATCCATATAGGTGATCAGATCCTCATCATTTTGATCGAGTTTAATAAGATCACCATCCTGGACTAAAAAATTATAATATCTATCCGACTGACATGATACTAATAAGTATCATAAATTTATCAATAAAAAGATTAATTTATTAATTAATTTATATTTACTTTTAAAAATTAATAATTAAATTATATATTTTTAAGAAATTAATATTTTTATTAATTAAAAAATTAATTAAAAAATAATAAAAATAAAAAATAAAATATTATTATTAATAAAAGACCTTAATTTTTTGAGTGCAACGAAATAAGTTTGGAATAAATTAGAGCAAAAATGGATTAGATATGATTTTTTAAAAAAATTAAAATAAAAAAAATGGCTCAACTAGCTCGCTAAGCCAAGTTGGCATGCCAAGCCAATCCGTGCGTCGCAAGCCAAGCCCATGCACCAGTGCAAGATGCCTACCCCGATGCACTACTGACATCAGCATGACGTCAGATTTATCGTGGCTCATCGTGAATCCTTAAAGGAGGACATTTTGGTCATTTCATGCCCATGTCATGCACTGATTCGCTGTGGTCTGTAGTGAAGGAAAATCCTAATTTTCTGAACTAGATTCGTTCAGATCTGATCGGATCAAGAGATATATTTCAAATTTTTTTTTCTTTGATCTGAATCAAATTTGAGATGTTTCAAATCTAATTTTATTATTTTAATAATTAAAATAAAATATAGATAAATTAAATTATATTTAATTTACCTTGATGTAGGATAATCCTATTATCCGTTGATGATCCTATAAGCAGTGGAAGGTTCTGGATCTAGCCATGCAAGTGCCTGATCTCTATCGATATCCACTCAAACTGAATTTGGAGATTCTTTTCTTCTCTATCATATCTCCAAAAATTAGATCTGAATCTGATTTGGAGGATCTTCAAAACAGCTTTCGAAGATCAGCAGTTATCCTTTGCAGTAGTGTAGCCTTCTAGCTTTCTATCGCCTTTCTCTCGTCTAGATTGCACCAACTGAGATCCCAAACTTCTTTGGCCATGGAGAGGAGAGGGAGAAGATGAACTTGGCATGGAGGAGGAAGAGAGAGGCAGCCTTGGGCGTAGGGAATTGCATTGCTTTTTTTTGAGTTGGGCGCGGGGTCTTATTTATAGACTATGCATGATCCAACTCCTCTTCATCCCAACCAATCATAATCCTTTGTAAAATTAGATCTAAATTTGATTGGTAAAAATAGAGTCCCTTGGATTCATCCTTAGATGGTGCCTAAGATCAGTCAAAGTTGGTTCTTAGGAGGAGTCTATTCAGAATTCAAAACGAAGATGGAGTTCCTATCCAATAGGGACTCCTGGGCGCCTCAAACTTGGGCGCACGCCAAGGGTGGCGTGCGCCCTCCTCCTCGCCAAATTTTGACAGGGGGACAAGCCTCCACCAGCTCTCCAATAGGTGTGTGACACATGGACAGAAGTCAAAGTGTCAATGGTCAACATTTGACCAGTCAAAGGTCAACTTTTGACCAAAGTCAACGGACGAAAAATGGCAGGTGACCAAAAATGATAGGTATTATCTTACAAAATAAGATAACCCTTTTCTAATCTGGACAGGCTCTAGTTAGACCAAGTGAAGGCCTCTGATCGAGCACAAACTCCTTTGGCTCAGTCAGGATAACTATTTATGATAGTAAAAGAAGAACGTTAGGTTCAATCGAGTGCTAGCACGATTTTCTTGAACCTAATTGAATCTCATTCAGATCAATTGAACTGGATCAGTTTAATTGATGATCACCAGATTCAAACCCTTGTTTGTGTGATCTAGTTAGGTTCAGTTCTATATGGTAAGGATTTGTGTGACCTAGTTAGGTTCAGTTCTGTATGGTAATGGGATATATCATGATCTCTATCATGGACATCATCGAAACTTCTTTCGATGGATCAGAACTCTTCTGATTCGAACAGCTAGAATGATCGATCATCTAAATCATTCTAATTGCTCCCAAAATCCACCAGTGACACCTAGCAGTATATGGTGGCAACCCATCAGAGCTGAATGCGAACCTCTTGGTGCAGCTACCTGTGTGATTAAGTTCTTCTATCTTGAGCCCCGATCAGATTAGGGTTAAGGTGAACTCGTCAAACCCTAGTTTCTGTCATATGATGTAATCATTCGATTCAAGTCCGATGTGAAAATCTAAATAGAAACTCTTTCTATTATTTCACTCTGCCATGGCCATGGGCTTCTGGACTTGATTCTCATGATCATCATAGGGCTGCTCCTCTACCACCGAGGTAGATAGATTCCATCTTGATGCCATCCAGTTCCTACAATGAACATGCTATAGCCAACATACACCTCAGGGTTCCATATGGCTAGGAGATCGAGTAATGGTGTAGTCAAACTATAACACCCTCAAGGTGAACTGCCGATGCACCTCAGGTCAAAGAACCAGACACACACTACTGCAGCATCGAGTCAGTCATTGACGAGAAGGTAGACTTCCTAATGACTACTCGAGGTGGTCACGCTCAGTGCCCTCGTTCTCTAATGAGTACCTGTACTCTCGCTCTGGTGTCTCCACACCATAGACTCAAGACTCATCTACTAAAGAGAAGCGATTGTACACCAACCTTCCGGATCAATCACCATCCTCGTGATGATCCTATGGTCGGGAGCATTTTATGTGTTAATAATGATTATTCATGTCTTAAATTTTCAACTCTTGAAAATATGAATTATCATTACCATTAACTCAAAGGATGTATTACAGACACTAAATACACATATGTGATATAAAAAAATCTATTTTATTGATTATAATCAAAATTATAATTTTATCCCTAGAAGTATATTACAAGTGTCAGCCAATTTTGCCTTCAAGGGCATATATATCTAACAATCTCCTACTTGATCTAAAGCCAATTGGATACAAGTCTAAGTCCCATCTTCTTAAGATGGGCTTTGATTTTTTATTGTCCTAACGGCTTTGTAAGTGGGTCTGCCGCATTGTCTATGGAATTGACTCTCTTGACCTCGACGTAACCCTTCTCGAGGTAATCGCGGATGAGGTGGTATCACCGCTCAATGTGCTTGGATTTCTGATGAGACCTCGGCTCCTTAGCAAGAGCTATGGTGCCATTGTTGTCGCAGTAAAGAGGAGTGGCATCTGATGGCATTACTCCGATTTCTGTAGAAAACTTCTTGTACCAGAATGCTTTCTTCGCAGCCTCTGATGTAGTGATATATTCTGCTTCCATGGTGGAATCTGCTATCATAATTTGCTTGAAACTCTTTCAGCTGACAGCACCACCATTGCACATAAATAGACTCCTAGATGTCGACTTTCGATCATCTACATTGGACATGAAATTTGAGTCTATGTATCCCTGGACTTGGAGTTCTCCGTTACCAAAGACCAACATCATATCCTTAGTTCTTCTTAAGTACTTAAAGATACATTTCACAGAAGTCCAGTGTTCTTCACCTAGATTTGATTGATATCTGCTTATGACACTCACAGCATGGGCTATATCAGGTCGTGTACATAGCATGGCATACATGAGGCTCCCTATTGCAGAAGCATAAGGGATCTTGCTCATGCGTTCTATTTTCTTAGGTGTGCTAGGGCACATCTTCTTGGAAAGATGAATACCATGTCTGAAGGGTATTAATCCCCTCTTAGAGTTTTCCATACTAAACCTCTTTAGTACTTCCTCCATGTACATCTTCTGTGAAAGTCCTAGCATCCTATTCGGTCTATCCCTATAGACCTTAATTCCTAGAATAAAGGATGCTTCACCTAGGTCTTTCATGGAGAATTCCTTGGACAACCATATTTTGACTATCGTCAACATGGGAATATCATTCCCAATAAGGAGGATGTCATCCACGTACAATACGAGGAAGACAACAGCGCTCCCACTGACCTTTTTGAAGACACATGATTCCTCTTCATTTTTGATGAAACCAAATATTTTGATCACATCATTGAAATGAGTGTTCCAGCTCCGAGATGCTTGCTTAAGTCCATATATGGATCTTTGCAGCTTGCAAACCTTGTGATCAGTATCACTGGATGTGAAACCTAGCGGTTGTTCTATATAGATATCTTCCTCAAGATATCCATTTAAGAACGTTGTTTTCACATCCATTTGCCATATTTCATAATCGAAATAGGCTGCAACGGCAAGCAATGTACGAATGAATTTTAGCATAGCCACTGGAGAAAAGGTATCCTGATAGTCAATGCCTTCGCATTGACTATAATCTTTTGCCACTAGTCTAGCCTTGAATGTCTCCATATTCTCATCTGCACCAATCTTTCTCTTGAAGATCCATTTACACCCAATAGGTACTATACCTTCTGATGGATCTACCAAGGTTCAGACTTGGTTTGAGTGCATCGAGTCAATTTTTGACTGCATTACCTCTAGTTATTTCTCGAAGTCGATATCTGATATCGCCTCGTTGTAGGTTTTGGGATCATCACTATGAGCACCATTACCTATGAGAAATATTTCCTCTACTTTCTCTGAAATAATACCTAAGTATCTTTTAGGAGGATGGAAAACTCTTTTCGATCTATGAGGTGGGAGAGATAGTGTTCTTATTGGCTTAATCTGATTTATTCCAATTGGTCCTTAGCTCATTGTACTTATGAGACTTTCTCATCAAGCTTAATCTAATTTTCAATGCTGCTATCTTGAATAAACTATTTTTTAAGAAAGATGGTGATAAGTATAATAAATTCATCAATAAAAATATTAATTTATTAATAAATTTATATTAATTTTTAAGAATTATTAATCAATTTATATATAATTTTTGAAAAATTCATATTTTCATTAATTAAAAAATTAATTAAAAAATAATAAAAATTTAAAAAATAAAATTTTATTATCAGTGAAAGAGCTCATTTTTTTGATCACAATAAAATAAATTTTAAGTGAAACGGAGCTAAAACGAAAAAGATATGAATTTCTAAAGAAATAAAATAAAATAAAATAAAATAAAAAATAATAAAAATAAAAAAATAATAAAAAAATAAAAATAACATATGGCTCAAACGGCTCAAGTCGCCACGCCGCAGCAGTCAGTGCATCCAGATGCATCGAGCCAAGCCGACCAAGCCGATGCGCCAAGCCATCCAAGCTAGCCGACTCAAGCCTAGAAGCCGTCAGCCGGTCTACAGCACAGTGTAGACCACCAGCTCAGCAGAGACCAGTGAATCAGAGCCTGCCACATGGTAGACCTAGACCCCTAAAGGGTTTACAGAAAATTCATCGCGGCTCATAAGGCATTTTGGTCTTTTCATCTATCAATAAAAGATGCTGATTGGTTGTGGTGCACGATATGGCCGGTCCACGTGGTCCATGGGAACAGTAAAAGTGCGATCGTGTGGTGGTGATTGTTTGCGGTCAGGATCGGATGGTCAGCATTTTTTTCGATTGCCGATTTCACTCGGATCGCCATCGGATGGTAGCGCTTGATTTCAGCCTCGATCCAACGGTCCAGAAGGCTCCCGACAGCGATCAAACTCTCAGGCGCGCGATCAACGGCGTGAATTCCTCCATCAAGCATGATCCAACGATCAGAAATTAATCCGATCTGATTTGGGCTGATACGCATCCATTTTTGATAATTTTTGGACTGTTGGATTCCTATTGAATGGCCAGATTTCACTAGATTTATCAGAGTCGTATCAGAGCTATTTTGATTCAAATTTTATCCAAATTTTTTTGTATTTTGATAATTACAAAGACTATTAGTCCCATATTGCCTTTAGAAAAAAATATCCAGCCCTCCTAACTCTATAAAAGGGATCTTAGGCATCCAGAAATCATCATCTCCGATCAAGGTGAAGCTTTGGTACAGGGCAAAGCTAGGCTTTGGGTTAAAGGACTGCTTCGAAGCAACGGAGTGCCGAGAAGAAGAGTCGGGCTTCTACACCATCTTTCTGCCTATGCCGATCTGCAAGATCAGAGATCTAAGGTTTTCTATTTTATTTTTTTAAATTCTATGTATTTAAATTCTAAATTTGATTTTAAATTTAATAAAAAGTTTTTATTTTTCAATTCTAGCTCTTTAAATTTCTTGCTTTTTATTTTTATTGCAATTTAATTTTCTACACTTTAAATTATTGCTTTGCAAGTAGATGCTAAGATCTAAACTAGTAGATCTTAGTACCAAAGTTTAAATTTCTGCATAATTCTACTTTTTTTGATAAATCTATTTTTTGACTTTATTTTTAAAAAAATCTTCCGACTTCACTTTTAATTCCAAAAACTCAAATCTTTTTTTTTTCTTTAATCAATAAAAAATCAAAGATTTTAAATCTAAAATACTACCTTCCCTGTGGATTCGACCCGACTCACTACTATCTAAGTATTTTCAACAATTTTAAGAAGTCGGATTAAACTGATAAACACGGTGTCTTAACGACAACATCGTGTTCCTATCAAGTTTTTGGCATCATTATCAAAGAATATTTTTGATTTTTTATTTTAATTTCTTTAATTTATTAAAAATAATTCCGATAAATGCATCAAGTTTTTGGCGCCATTGCCGGGGAAGGCATGGACATTAAATTTTTGATCTCTTTGATTTTTCTATAAATAAATTATAAATAAAATTTTTATTTTTATTTTTTTTAAATATTGCTTGCTAATTTTTTTTATTATTTTATAGAAAAAAAATTAAAGAACAAAAAGATTCAAAAATTTTGCTTGGTAAGATCAATCCTAGCCCTAGTACTCTTTCCTTTTTATTTATTTATTTATTTATTTTATTTTTAAATTAATTTAAAAAAATATTTATTTAAATCTAATTAAAAGTCTCATGATAAGATTAGAAACTCAAACTGTTTAGAGCATGCATCATATTAGTTTTATTCATTCATTTATTTATTTTTTGATGATTGCTGGAGGCAAGGTAAGCCTTTCAGAATACAATTAGTTACATGCATCTAGTTTAAATTGCATAGAACCCTTTAATTAAAAATTTTTTATGCATATTCATATTAAATCAAATTAAGGGTGTAACCCAATTAAACAAGATAAGGTGGGGATTTGATCACCCTTTCTTGGCCCATAAACAACCAACCAACATCCTGCATTGACCTAAATCTTTAAATTAAAATCAATTAGACATCAACCCTAGGAACTCGAGCTCAATAGGACAAGAAATTCTAAGAGTTGAACTGAGGTAGGATAAGTCAATTTGACTGGTGTCTAGGAAAGTGGTTCAGGGACGATTGCATCCGAAGGAAGGTGGTTTTTAATTGATTCCGTTCGCTTACCTAGCCAAGCACAATTGATGTCTAAGGCAAGCAACGGGGGGACTCCCACCGACCTTACACTTACTTGGTCAGTTGATTGGCTAATCCTACACTTGGAGGGCTTGAAGGTGACCTTGACAGTTAGGAGCTGTCTAGATCTAAGATAATCTTTAGTCAGGATTGATTGACCAACGTGATTGCTAACCAACATTAAATCTAATAAACCTAATTCTTCTCTTTCTTCTTAGGTCTAGGACTCCTTAGGACCTCTTTTTTAGAACTCTTCTTTCTTTCTTCTCCTTACTCCTCTAAAAATAAAATAAATAAAATAAAATAAAAATTAAATTAAACTAACTAAAAAATATTAAAAATGATAATTAAATTAAATTAAAATAAATTAAAATTAATAAATAAAATAATTAAAAAAAAATAATTTTTAATATAATAAAATAATAATAAAAAAACAAAAAAAATCTAAATTTTTTTTTGAACCACACATTAGGGTTACACTAATACATGTATGATAGAAAATTGCTTTTTCTGATTTAGTTGAACTTAATTGAATGGTTGATTCACATTAAACATAATAATGGCTAATATGAACCTAATAGTCCAAAAATTAGATAAAGTTGATCTTCTGGTTCAGAAATTAGATCAACTCCTAATCTTAGGTCAATAATCTCCTGCACAATTCACATCATTTTCTAATTATCAGGAGACTTATTCAAACTGTGCTAGCCCAATCCATCATGTGAGTGAATGTCCTATGACTGCATAGTTTTCACATTTTATCCGAGAACAAGTTCAAGCTGCTCAAGGATACTCCAAATTGATTAATGACCCATGTTCAAATTCATATAATTCAGATTGGAGTAACTTTAATTTTTCTTGGACATCCCAATAGACTCAGGCTCAAACCCAAATTTTACTTGAGCAAAATTATCAAAATAGATCCCAATATCAAAATTATGCCTATAATAATGGTCAGCCTAGTTAATTTATCCAGCCATCATATTATAATTAGCCTTCATACCCACCTCCTCAACAGACCAATCTAGCTGATGCTAGATTTAACCAACTTCAACAATTGATTCTGACTCAACAGCAATCTATCGTCAGACTAGAAGCTCAAATAAGATAATTAGTTGAATCTAACATGAACTAGATCAACTACCAAACCTATCAATTTCAAACAATCCATCTAATATCCACCAATCACCTGAACCAAGTTATCAATTTAATGTCTCACCTAAGAATCCCCAATTTGAGAATGCCAAAGTAATTCCTGAACTTAAAAGCTATAGGATTCTTATGGACCCATACCAAGATCAGGTAAGAGAGGATAGTACTGATGCTAGTCAAAATAAAAATTTAGAGGAATTGATTAGTACTGAGACTAACCACATAGAAGAACCCGAGCCAAGAATTAGTACTGATGCTAGTTCCAGTTTAAATGAGATAGAAATAGAGAAAAAGAGAATAGATGATTTATCCAAGACTTATAAACCTAATATCCTATTTTCTTTAACCCTAGAAGCCGGTTCTTCTTACAAAAATCAAGAGGCATGTAATGAAATGTCAATGAAGTTGTTTAAGCAAGATCACATTAATTTACCTCCAGAATTAAAACCGCCTTTAGTCACCATTCCAGCACCCATTGAATCAAACTTAACTCCTAAAACTCCATTCATGAGCATTTTAGAAAAACAAATAGGAGAAATTCTTAATAAGCATGGGTCTGAGAATAAAATCATAAATTATATCCCTAAAATTAACAATGAATATATCAATAATGGGATTATAAATCAACTTTCTGAGATTGGCAATCCAAAACCATTGAAATTTGTTAATCCAATATTCGACATAGGATAATAAGCTACATTATGTCTGGTTGAAGATGGTAAACCTAGCGCTTGTTGGGAGGCAACCCAATATTTAGTTTTTATCGAATTTATCTTTTTAGTTTATTTTTTTAGGATAATTTGAATAAGTTGGAGGGAAAGCTCAAATTTTCAAAGGCATGTACTGGACAAAAAATATACTGAGTTAGGTGTATTCTTTCATGTTCTTTATTACACCCTTTATTTTTTTTCTTTTTTCTTCTTCATTGAGGACAATGTCGATTA
>QRFJ01000641.1:860750-988221 GCA_006176705.1 Cocos nucifera | reverse complement strand
AGGTTGTCGACGGTCACTCGAAAGAGATCTTATCTCTGGCCGAGATTGTCCACGGTCGCTCGAAAGAGATCTTATCTCTAGCTGAGGTTGTTGCTCACGTTAGGACGAGGTTCTCCTCCTATTCCTAACACGGCAATTATTGACTGCTTTTTCTCTGTCATCGCATAGTTTTTGCATTCAAAAATAATATTATTTATTGGGAGAGAATTTTACCGAGGGAAAGTTACTGGCAGCACATCCCCGTTTCAGGGTCGTGGGGGCATTGTTCCTCCAGATTTTCTTGGGCAGCGAGGCCCGGGCCGGATGACCTCCTCTGTCTCATGCTGGCCTTTTCAATTTGGAGAAAGCTTCTCTTAGCTTTGTCGCTGGGAGACGACGAATCACCGATGTACCAAGCTCCTTCTCGGAGTAACGTTGATGACATCGTGAGGCAGCCGACCTTGTCGTTTCTGGTTACGACAGCAGCCTTGGCCGATCTTCTGCTTCAGGCTGGCGTCGGAGGAATTTACTCAGCCGCTCCTTTCTGACAAGCTCCTCAATTTCATCTCGGAGCTGAATGTATTCCTCAGTGTCGTGGCCGTGGTTGTGATGGTAGGGGCATTGCTTGCTTCGATCGTGCATGTTTAGGGGAGACCGTAGTCCTTCTGGCCTTGGTAGCTCTTTCTTAACCTCCATGAGAATTCGAGTTCGAGGGGCGTTGAGGGGCGCGTAGTCGCGGAACCTTTTGGAAAGAGGACTTCTTCGCGCCCTTCTGTCGGAGATTCTTCGATGGCGAGCTTGAAAAGTTCGGGCTTTGCTTGCGCTGGAGAGGTCGTAAGCACAGTCGAACTTCCTGTGGAACCTTCTGCAGGAGAACTTCGTGCCTCTTTGTCGGGGATTCCTTGGAGTCATACTTGAGAGGGAGTTCGGCCTCGCTTGCGCCGAACTTCATTTCGATGATGAGCTTTGAGTGGGAGTTTGGCCTTGCTTTCGCCAAACTTTATTTCGATGATGAGCTTCGAGGGGGAGTTCGGCCTCGCTTCCGCCGAACTTCATTCTATCTCCTTGTGAAACATGCGGGAGAACTTCATGCCCTTTTGTCGAGGCTTCCTTAGAGTCATACTCGAGAGGGAGTTCGGCCTCGCTTGCGTCGAACTTCATTCTGATGATGAGCTTCGAGAGAGAGTTCGGCTTTGCTTCCACCGAAGTTCGTTCCGTCCTTCTTGTGAAATCTTCTGCGGGAGAACTTCTGCTCCTCGTTTCTCCTTCCTAAGGGCGATTGGTATGCCCAAATGCTCTTCCTTAAGGCCGGTTCCTCGCGTCCTCATGGCGGGTTTGTTGACAAAGTCTCCGCCAGAGGTTATCGCACGGCCTGCATCATCTCGGCAGGGCCGCGAACCCGACCAGCAGGTTAAACTGCTCTACATCTACGGTGGCTTCGGATGGAGCCTGGGCTGCAATGAGAGCAGATGGACCTGGCGCGCAGGACGTCGATCGCCGAGTCGAAGCTCTCCTGGAGGCATTTTCTCTTCAGGAAAGAACTCTAGTGAGGAAGAAGAGAGATCTCCGGAGAGAGAGAAATCATCGCCGAGCACTCCTTTAAGAATAAGAAAACCTCGGAGGTTTGGGGTTGCCCTTTCTCTAGCGCCAATCTGTTGATGCAGAAATTGGTCATCGTCGAAATCCGCTGGAGTGGAGGCCGATAAGGTCATCGCTAGGGACCTGCAAAACAAAGTCCCGTCCGAAGCCAGTGGGGGGTGGCTCTGGCAGGACCCTCCGACGATCAAGTCAGCTCTGGCCAACAGGAATGGAGTGCTCGGGAATGAGTTCCGCTGAGCTTAGAGAAAAAGAGGAGAGCTTAGAGATTAGAGATTAGAAATTAGGGATTAGCATATCTGGAGGGTCCTTTATAGGCGGAGCTTAATTGATGGTGATGGCCATACCGCCTGGTTGCGAGCTGTTGGGACCGCATGGAGTTCGATATGGAGAGGAAGGCATCGTCAGATGATAGTGACAGTCGTACTGGTAGGTCATGGGCCGCATGGGGCTGGTTACGGAGAGAGTGGTGTCGTCAGTAGCGGCGGCCATGTCGTCCGATCTCGTCGCCTGTGGCAGACTGATGGCGATAGTTCATCCAGAGAAGTTTGGGCTTGTAGAAAAGTTCGGTTGAAGAGGAAGCTCGGGAGGAGTTCGACCGACTGAAGGGGATGTCTGGGAGAAGTGGGGCTTCTGAAGAAATCTGATCGAAGAGGAAGCTTGGAGGGAGTTCGGCTCCCGCAGGCGTCTGGCTGAAACGATGCGGAGAGAGTTCGGCTCTTGCGGGAGTCTGAAGCTTGATGATTGAGGAGTTCGGCTAAAGTTCGACTGCTGAAAATCTGAAGGAGCTCGGCCGCTAAGCAGTTCGAAGAAGGTCGGCCGCTAAGAGTTCGGTCGGTCGTAAGAGTTCGACCAAGACCCATTTATTGAAGCTCTTTCGTGACTACTAGCCACATTAGGCATCAAACTTAATTTTGATAGGAGCAAAATTTATTTTTAATAAATTAATTAAAAGATATGATGTACTTCGTATCTGAATTTTTACATTGCAGATAGCGCGGAAAGTATTACCGAAATTCAATTGGTGGTTGCCGGGCAGCTACCGCGTTGGATCACAAGGCTTTGGAGTATGCGCCGCCCATCGCATTTGTCTGCGACCCAAACCGCCTCTAATTTTTCTCGGATGGTGGTTTTCTCGCCAACCGTGTTTTCCGTGGGCGCCATCGTGGCCGGTAATTATTGTAGTACACAACCGCGGATTTGATAGTTCCACTCCTTTTTCCTCTGAGTGCACTCCACTGATTGTGCTGACAAGGCGTGCAGTGATCGACTCTATCTCGCCTTCTGGTTCGTTACACTGTCAGACTGAAATCCCCCGATAGCACCTTTCCTTCCAATACGTCTTCCTGCTCGACACGTGTCAAGCCCAACGGAAAACGGCTTGCTTACGGACATTCTCCACACGCGTGTCGAAATATGGCCCCTGCACACGTGGTGTCTCATCTTTCGATGCGGGGCGAGGCGGCGGGTCCTCTCATTCCGTGAACCACGGCTCGGGCGCCCGCACGTGCCGGGGGCGGGCGCCGAGTCGCAGCGCTTGCGGGCGGGCGCTGAGTCGCAGCGCAGTCATCCACGCGTCATCGAGAGAGAGGCCCGGGAGCGCATCAGGGCCGTCCGTTGGGGATCTCCAGGTGGGGATGGCGTGCCCCCCGCTCTCTCTTCGGGCCGGGGCTGGGGAATTTATATAATAGAAGAAGAGCCCGTGGAGGATCCCGACTTGATTCCACCCTTTTCGTCGCCTTTCGTTTGCTCCCCTCTTTCTTTCTCCCTTCTCTCCTTCTCGCCTGTCCCCATTTCGCCGAGAGAGAGAGAGGGAATACATATATTGAGAAAAAGGGAGCTGGAGGGTGCGCGTGTGTGTGAGGGAGAGGAAGAGGAGCGGCGACTTCGGGTATGTTTTCTTCTTCTACTTCGGCTTCTTTTCGCTTTAATTTTGGTCATTTTCTCTTTCTTCTGGGTACTTTGGTCGGTGAACTTGTCCGTGTTTTCCTCTTTGCTTCGATTTTTTTTCAATTATTTTTGGGTGTTGTGGGCATCTGTCTGTGGGTTTTGCTACTTCTTGATGTGGTTTTGCGTGTGAATCGTCTTGTAGATTTTTCATTTCTATGGTCAATGTTTAGCAGGTTATTTAGAATATCTTCAAGTTGCCATTTCTTTGTGTAATTTTCTTCAAGAATAATGGTTTCTTGATGCTCAATTTTACTTTTTTCTCATGGAATTTATTTTCTTTGGATTGTTCTTGTTCTTGTTCCCGTTCTTCTTTTTCTAATCTTTGCAACTCAAGATGATTTTGGTTCCTAGGGTTTCTTCGGAAGTTTAGGTGTGTGGTTGTCATCAATCTTTCTTAATTCTTAAGAATTTTACGTTCGTTTGTTCTCTTCTATTATTGATCTGGGTGAGATGATCAAGTGAAGTTTCTTTATAGTTTTGAGGGTTTATAACTGAGTCAAAACTAGAATTTTAATGGGTTATTCTTAGATTTCTGGTAATCTCGTTGAGATCTTTCCGGTTATTGCTGGACCCTGTAGTTTTGGTTACTTACTGTGGTTTGGTTCTTCAATGGCAAACTAGGTTAGGATCAATTAAATAAGATTATGGCTTTTCTTCTGAGATATTTATTTTTTTTTTGAGCTGCTTGCTGTTAGCTAAACTTGAATTGTTACTTTATTTGCTTACAGGAGCTCTATTTGGTGTTAATAGTGCCTTTTCCCATATAGAAAGAGAGTAATTTTGCCAACGTTTCTGTGCGGTGTGGTGGTTGGGGGTGGGTGGGTGGGTCGAGAGATTTAGAGGTAGTTTTTTTGTTGTGCTCCGTCCTATGTTAATCTTTTTTATTTTTTTATTTTTAACTTGGAATTCGTACCTGGTGACTTTGCCTCTAATGCCTGCTGTGTTCCCTTGGGGATCAGGAAGGTTTTGGAGTGCAGAGCTCTTGATGAGTGTGGAGAGGAAGGTTGCATGTAACTCAAAGATAGTTTAAAGCTGTTGTAAGTTTCTTTCTGATATAAGCATTTGCTTGACCATGTAAAACTTTTCACGCACTTCTTTTCTATTTCCTTCTATTTTCTGATTTTGTACAATCATGTTAACTTCAGTAATAGATGTCTAATTTATTTCCATTTCATGATGAAATTGCTAATTACTATGTCTTCCCAACTTAAAGTAATGTCTTTCTAGCTTACCAGCCTCGTAACAACTGGACCATGCTCCTATTACAAGTACAATAGTTATTCCCGAAGTCCCTCCATTTTCCTTTTAACAAGGTTTTAGGTTGCAAAAAATTGTGATTGCAGTATCTTATTGGGCATTTTTTTGGGACCCACAACGAATACAGGCAGATAAGTCTAGTGTTAGATCCACTCGATGCCCACATGACATTGATGTGCCAGAGCAAGGTGATGCAGTGCAATGCCTTGTAACCTAATCACAAATTTCTTTTCTTTTTACTTCATGGGAGATCTTCAATAGCTATATTAGCTCCAGATCTAAATTTTTTAATGAGATATTTATAGTAGTTTGACATCAGAAAATTTATAAAAGGTTGGGTTCATCTCCTTGCTCCATATGATGAGATTACTTCCCTATTTGAGCATTTTGTTGGTATATGATGTTATTGCTAAAAATTTTTCATAATTGAACTATAAATAAGCTCTAAAAAACTACAACCAGAAGGCATGTAACAAATGGAATATAACAAAGTGAATTTTTATTATGAAGAATGGAGAAACAGTGCATGTGGTCTCAGAAGTCACGGTCAACAAATTAGCAATGATATCATATCATTGTTTAGAGCATCCTCTTGGAACCAGAGATTTGAGTACTACTGTTGATAGAGTTTATTAGTTTGTTTCTGAATCAAGGTTAGATTTGCATTTTAAAGTATGGTTTGAGGACACCCGTATCTAAAATGTTTGGGCCTGCCCATTTTATGTTTCAGTTATTAGCGGAAGCAAGCTGAAATCAGAAAAGTTCTTTTCTAAATTAGAAATTAAAACATAAAATAGTAGGTCTCTTTCAGAAACCTGAAAAGAATGGGAAATATTAAAACAGATGTGGGACATATTTTCTCCCATCTATATGTATAAAATAAATTGGTAAGAAGGATTGTTTAAGCTGGTCAAATCATATGATAAGATTTATTGGTTATGTTTAAATACTATAATCTAGATTGATATGGTGACTTTTCCATTAAGTACTGAAAATATAGAAGCTCTTGTGGAAACTTGTAAAATCCGAAGTAAAAGCAGAAATCATTCAATGTGAAGATGAAGACTGGTGTGTAAATTTCCTATAATTTCTATATCATAAAATGGGCATCTTGTCAGACCAGGCTTGCTTCATTTGGACACCCATACTTTGGGTTAATCTTTTTTATTTTGTCCATAACAATGCAAAGCAGGACAAACAGGTAAGTACCTGTTTTCACTTCCTTTATGGTCCAATAGTTATTAACATCCATATTTCTTGGATGCAACATTGTGTTTTGCACTAATTGCAGTTGTACCTATTTGGTGCATCAGTTATTCTGGACGTATATGTCAAAGAAGAAAATTGATTGGTTGACACTTGACAGTGGTTATCATAATTTCCTTCAATCCTAGAGCTCACTTATTAGAACATTTGCTGCTTTAAGGCAAGGGATGGATTCCAACTATCTGTGGAAGAACTGAAAGTCCAAAATGATCATTGATATGAATAGGTATCTCCAAATTGTAATCAACATTCTATCTATAGTAAGACTTTTTCTTTGAAAAAAAGGCTTAGGCCCTATTTGGTATTGTTTTTTCTTTTTCCTGTTTCTTTTTTCTAAATAGAAACATGAAATCCGATGTAGAAAACATGTTTGGTTACCCTTTTACTATTTTTTAAATAACTTTCATTATTTTTGGAAAAAAAAGTGAAAGTGAAAAATTTGCACTTCCATTTTTATTAAAAGTGGGTTTTCACCCCTCTCTCATCCCCTCCGCTCGACCTCCCGATCTTGGCACCGCCCTCCTCTTCTCTTGCTCCATGTGCCTCCACACCACCGCCTACTTCTTCGGTTACTTCCTCAGCTGCCTTGCCACCATGCTCCTTATTCTCGCCACCTCTTTCTCCTCTACCAGCGCCTCGAGGCCTGCACATGTTGGAATTGAGCATTGACGGAGATCACCAGAGGTCTAGTGCATGGATTTGGATGTGTGGTTGAAGGGAGAGAAGTCCCTCCCCTGGGGCATGATGCTAGTGGGGGGTTTTGATTGGGAACAGCCAAGATGAAGCCTCCCTTAGGCACATAGAGGATGCTGGTTGATCGTTGGCCCTTTGGAGACCCACCATCACTCCGCTTCATCTGCTCCCAGCATTCATTGATCCGGTCGAGTGTGCTCCCATCTGAGCGGCTCCTATCATGTTGTCCCTGGTTGCTCCCCTCCCCCACTACCAACCCTCTCAATGCTTGCTCAGTTCCATGCTTCTGTCTTCTGCTGTGGCTTTTCACTACCTTGGGCTTGGCGGTACTGTCATTTAAAAATAAAAGAACTAAGCATATTTTCTATTGTAAGAAATCTGCAAAAAAGGAAACAGCATTCCTGTGTCCAAA
This sequence comes from Cocos nucifera, assembly GCA_006176705.1. Lineage (NCBI taxonomy): Eukaryota > Viridiplantae > Streptophyta > Magnoliopsida > Arecales > Arecaceae > Cocos > Cocos nucifera. Next base: position 981,068 of record QRFJ01000641.1, on the reverse strand, counting down.
TTATTTTAAAAAGGAAAGAAAAAACAATACCAAATGCAGCCTTATGCTAGTCACTATACTAGTGCAAAACCTTTTTTATTTCAAGAGAAAAGACTTTAAGGTTTTAGTCAAAGGTGTACTAGGAGAACCATGCAGCACATATAAGGAAACTAACACACAGTGTTCCAAAAGGCGGGCATTATATGCTGACAGTCAATAGACTGTGTGATGTATATATGGTATTAGTTGTATAGAGATGCATATGTGGTTGGTTATGTTGGTATTTTTTAGTCTTTTAAAACTAATATATTATAAATATACAATAATAACGAACAATCAGTATAGTAAAAATAATAACAATGTAATAGTTTGTACTTGTTATTTAATACTTATATATACACATATTAGCAATATTAGGAATAGAATTTGCATTAGGCCTGTTTGAAACCGCTGTCTAGCTTGATCATCTGTCTGAATCTTCGCTGCCGGTGAAGACCTGCATGAGTGTTAGCTGCATATGCCATTTCATATTGCTAATTAGGCCCGCTTGAAACTCTGCAGCCATATATGTGGCCCAATCACGTACAAATAACTGCATACATGGAATGTGGTGCTGTAAAGGGCCACAACCACAGTTGCAGCTGCATATGCTGAATTTTAGACCACTGCTAGCACAAATAATATATATAATAAGCAGAAGATAGAGAAGAAGATGAATATAACCCACCATGCTATATAAGGATTAAAAACTAGTGACATTTTAGAAAATTTGGAAATTCATGTAAATTTAGATAATTATAAGATACACAAACTTTAACCATAACCATAAACAGTCTATTTTAAAACAGTATGTGTTGCATGGGCACAGACATGGGAATCAGATTTGGGCATTTGTTCATGTGTTTGACTTGGCAAGAGGGAAAAAGGATATAGGACATGACAATGTAAAATAATAGTCAAGGGGGAAAAGGATATACGATGTTACAATTCAAAAATAATTTTAACTAAACTATATATTTAAATATTGTACAAAAGGTAATATTAAAAAAAAATTATTTGGAAGGTCTTCTTATATGCATATTTCTCATCCAAACTTCGGATTAGCTTAAGGATTTTAGAAATATGACATTTTTCCAGACAATCTTAGTACATACTTTCTTGACCAATCTCTACAAGAACAGAACCACATTTTTAAATTGTTATATGGGGCCAAACTTAATGTTTGGAGAATCCATGTGTTTGAGCTGTATTTGATATGTATTTACGGAGATTCGGGGAGCTGGTGCAAGTATCCAGGTAATGGAGCTGGTATAGATATGGTCCTAGTTACTTAAATACTTCTTTGATCTAACTAATGACATAAATAGCACCTATTTATTATCATTCATAGCTGAATCTGCACCCTTAGATGTTAAATGTCTTGATCTCTGCTTCCTTTATTTGGACTAACTATTGCCCAGCTAAGACTCATATGGCAGTTTCTTTGAGCCCTCCATAGCTCCTGGCAGCTGGCTGCTATAGCGGTTCAGAAAATTACAGATTTGACCGGAAATAAAAAATTCTGAATGCTATAAATGGAACTTCCATTGGCTCAAAAATCTTGCTAAAAGACTTTCCAAAAACTAAATCTACATATTTCGTGTCCAACAGCTGATAGTTGTGCTGTGCTGATTTATCCCAGGGGCCTCTGACTGTAATGTTGATGATCTGGTTGTGTCAAAGATTGTTTTCTTGGATTAGAGCTGAGAATTGATCTTGTTGCCGATATCACCTGTTGCCCTTGGATAGCTGGTGTTGGCTGACCTAATTCCTAAGTTCAGGGTGTCACATATTTAGGGAGGGTAATGGGCTTGCTGACTGATTAATTGGTCCACAGTTTCAGAAGAGACCACTTGGCCGATTATTTTGCCTCCTAATATCCTGCGTCCTGTTTCAGCTGATGCTTTTGGTTGTAGTTTTCTAAGCCCTTGATTTCTTTTTCATACCAAAGGGGGAAAAGATCTTCTTTTTCTGACTTTGAAGTAACATTTGTTGGCTTTGATTCTACTTTGTAAGCAACCCATTGTTATATTTCCTAAATTTGTATCAAGTAGCTATAGCATTTTCTCTGGACTGTTTTGAACACGGTATCTGACCTTCCTGGCTGCTCAGTGATATGGCTATTGTACTTTATTGATGCTACTCTTTACTAATAGCTACAAATATGTTTTCACATTGGCTATTTTTACCATTTTCTGTTGTAAGCTGAATGAAAATGTGCAAATTGCCTTGTTTTGCAGTTGATGTTTCTCAAGTGGAGTTGCAGTACATATCTAATGTGTCGTTCAAATGCCTGCATTGACAATGAAGAACAAATTAAGAAGGGAATGCATAGGGCGACACAATCTCCATGTATCCTGCAAGTCAACTAAAATATCAAAACATTCATGTCCTCAAGTTAAATCATTTGAAGAAGCAGCTGTCTTGGACATCTATATTGAAAATCATCAGCACGGTAAATGATGCTATGTTTAGCCTTCTACCAAGAGAAAAACAAAGCACAGACAGTTCCTTTTCAATTGGCTCAGCTGTGCTTTGCTATTTTTTATATCAAATTTAAATTTGCACTATATGCATGCATTTCTAATCTTTTTTCAGAACTTTTCCCTAGATTTTTTTAGGTTTTTTAATGCTTCCGTTATTTGACCTATGATGAATAATATTTGCATTTCCGCAGACATTACCCCTTAATGTCCTTCTCATTTTTGAGCTAATTGTGATCATTCTCCATCTCTTTAATGCCCATAAAAAGAAAAGCATAATCAGATTCTCTTTTTATATGGAAAGATCTGTATCAGTAATTATGATCTTACATATAGACAATTCCTTAATATCTTGTTCATTCACAACAAAATATTTTCTTTGTGCATTGGTAAAAAAACATATTTTTTTGAAAAGGGAGACTATTTCACCGAGTGCATCCTCCAACTCGCTGTCCCCTCCCCTTCACTTGCTTTTGCCAGATTGGAAGATGTGAATCGCGAAGGCCTTCCCACCATGCACAGTTCAAACCTTGCCGGAGAGAAAGAAGCGAATTCAAACATTGAATTAAGCATATCCTCAGTGTCCTAGTTTTGAAATTTATTCTCATAAATTCCTGTTACAGGATTGTTGCATTATCATATGAATCTCTAGGTTTCATCTATTAGCACAAAAGTTTTTGAGGTGTTAAACCTTTGTTTAGTACTTATGCATGATATTCTGGAACCTTTTGTCATCCACTTCTGGTTAACTCTTAACATCTCCATTGGGTGAAATCTTCTAAGTGCAGGTTCTTCAAATATTGATGTATCTGGACAGAACATTGTGATCACAGAAGCTAATGATTTCCAGAACATATTGGATGATGCCTCTGTTCATATTCTGAAGGCATCATCATCATCTGGTCCTATTTCAATTGGAAGAATGGTAAGTATATGCATTGGTGGTGGTGGTGGTCTTATGTACCATACTGTTTGCTTGATATAAGTTTATGTGTAACATCATATGATCTTATTTATTTTATTTTGTTTAAAACCACATGGTTCTAATCACATTCCCAATTAGCAACTTGGTTCAGGCAACTGATTTGGTCGTGTGCAACCACATAATTAATTGAAACCATTTGAAGAATTCTGAAGACAATTTATTCAGGCATATGCACAAAGCAAATATGCCTCTGTATTGTTTGCATGTTGTAGTTACTACGTTGGTGTTAATCTAGTGACTTTATCAGTGGGATCCTATGATTGCTAGGCCTACATTGGCACTAATTTTAAAGTGATTGAGTGGCTTGTTGGTTTTCTTATTTATTTCCTAGGATGATCATTGGATGCTATTTCCATATAAGCTATTAAGTGATTCAACAATTAGGTAGGTGAAATTGATCTGTGGTAGAGGGATTTTATTTGAAATATCATACATGATACAGTATGACCAGATCTAATTATGAAAACATGGTGTATGTAATCTCAGGTGACTTGGGCAGCTTCTTTTAATTTTGTAGCTTAGGTTTCTAAAAGTTTGGGATATCTAGAGATTTTCTTTAGGTGGCTCAATCCATTTTCTTAATCATTTTAAGTCTAGCATACCTCGCTCTTTGTAACCCTAAGTTAGAGTTCCAAGACATATATAAAAGATGAGGCTTAGGGTAAATGATTTTGTCAATAATTAGGTACAAAACATGGGTGTGGTCAGTTTATATCAAAGATATCTCATTTTAGGTTTCATTATAAGGTTTGCTGAACCAGTACTGGAGAGGGTATCAGCCAATAATAGGTTCAGCATGGTATGGATGTGTGCCATGCCATTTTGGGGCAATATTGACACAGGGTGAGCTGGAGTGGGAGGGGTAGAAGGAGGAGGAGGGATGGAGAGAGAGTGAGAGGGAGGGAGGAGAGAGATTGAGAGGGAGGGCGCAAAAGCCAGCATCATCTAGGGGGAGAGAGAGAGAGAGAGGAAGATGGAGGAAGGAAGGGAGGAGGGAGAGAGAGAGGGAGGGGGGAGGGGAAGCGAGAGGCTGAGACCGAGAGAGGACTCAAGAGCCTTCTTCGTTTGTCAAGGGGGACGGAGAGAGGGACTTGGAAGTTGCCATTGCTAGTGTCATCGTCGTCGTCAAATTGGCTAAGGAAGAGAGCTTTTTGGAGAGGGGTTTTAATGATGGAGCAAAGCAAAGCAGGTATTGTCTCCCAAGTTCCAAACCGAATATAAGAGGTGAACCATATGATAACCGAGCGGTGTGGTTTGGTAGATCCCGAATCGGTTGGTTTGACATGATTGAGCAAACCATATATATATATATATATGTATGTATGTATGTATGTATGTATGCATGCATGCATGCATGCATGCATGTATGTATGTAGATTTAATCATGACGATATATGTGGCATCAGGTGACTTGGATACGTTGTTTTATATTTATAGCTTGGGAGTTAGCTACACTAGGATGTCTTTTGATTTTCATTAGGTGGCTCGGTCCATTTTGATAATTCTTCCTCTTCCAAGCGATATTCTCCTATGTCTGTTTTGAAACATATTATTATAAAAGATACGGAATAGATGCAAATTAGGCTGATTTAAAGTTTCCAATTGTTGAGGAGACATAAGGTTAGGGGCAGGAATTTGTTGAGATTATGGAGCCATGAAAGTCTTGGATTAAGGGTTTTCAAACTGCATTTATCAGTTATGTGATCTGTTGTAGGTTTTACTTTACAAGAAACATTGGAGGAGTGAGGAAGAGAATGAAGGGAAAAGAAAATCAGGAAAAAGGATATGGATTTGGGAAAACCAAAACTAAGTGGGTTTTAAGAAAGTGTGCTTAAAGAGTCTTATGGAACAAATAACATGCATAAAGGAGCAGTAAGAGGAGTTTAAGTGTATGTTGTGAGATACGTAAGTTTTCTACAATGATAGGCCAACACCATGGTCTTTTCCTTGGCTGATATTTCTAGTTTTTTTATGTGTGAACTTCATTGAAAATCAAGAATGAGGTCGAAATGTATTGGAAGAATGGAGGAAAGATTTGGAGGTAAGGGTCTAAAGAGCAATCATTTTTCACCAACTTGGATCTGTTTTACAATAGGTAGGCTTAGATGAGACTTTTTTATGGAACTGCAATTGGGGGTGCAAAAACTGAAGTTGTGCTTTTGAAGGTGTTTTAATCACATTTTCTTTGAGACATGGAAATATTAAAAATACAAGAACAACACCATGATATTGTATGGATCAAATTGTCGGGCAATGGGAAGTGCAAGCACATTTGATGAATGTGGTGGAGATGAGAGAGGTAAGTTGGATGTGTGGTAAGCAAGAGAGCATAGAATTAGACACTATAGGAATTGCATCATTTGAGAAATTATTTTGCGGAAGCAACTTAGATTATAGGGGTATGTGTAGTGAAAAAATGAGGCCCTATTATTGGAGCAGCTCTTTTTTTCAGTGTAGTGTCAAGACAGGGTAGAGGATGATGCTTTTAGATGTTGGTGGTGGTAGTTGGGTCCTAACAATTTGAAGTGCGGTGAGAGAGGATTACGGAAACTGCTAGTTTAATGTGCAGCTATTGTGGGAATGAATGATGAAGGATACACAAAGTTGACTCATATATTTAACATAAATCTTGTTGGTTAAACTTATGATTAGATTATGATTAGGTTATGGCCTATAACTATATTTTTCTTGAAAAACCTTTTACCTAAATTGTTTGCCTCTCCTTAGAACTAATATTTTGAATTAGCAAATGACTGGCCTTCATCAAGTTTGTTTCTTTTGCATAACTCTATCATTCAGTAGGTTGGATTTTAGTAGCCTTACATTATGTAGATTGTAGATTGAAATTATTTTTCCAAAATTGTGCAATTTTTTGGCCAGAACTTATTTGTGGGCATAGATTACACAATTTGAAGTGACGGTGAGGAATAAAACTTTTCTTGAGCACTACATTATTGCATACACTGTTAGTTTAGTAACTCATTATTATGACCAATGTGGCCAAACTAAAATATGAGATTTGTGACAACTAAATGATGCAATCTATGAAAGTTTCAAGGTGCACTAAAGTTAGAATGACTGTTGCAGACATGTTGAATGAAAACCAACTTTGCTTCTTTTCTTTTTCTTTTTTTCCTTTTAGTTGAAGCTTGGATTTTGCCATTTTACCATTTTGAGTTAAATAACCCTATTTATTGTGTTGAATTAGTAATTTCATGATAACAACATAGGCTAATCCTATTGGAATCTGCAGTTTTAAAATGATTGGCCAATATCAGAGGTATATTGGTGCACAATCACATCAGAGCTTGGCTGTTAGAAAAATACTGACCCATGTGAATTCTAATTATCCGTGGAAAATCATCCATCTAGTCTTATCTTTCAAGGAAAGGATTCTTAATGTGAGTCAAAAAGGTTGGCTAAAAAATCATCTATCTAGTCTTATCTACTCACCAGATTTATGATAAGTCTGCATTATTAAGGTGTTTTATCTCATAGAGCATACCTTGCAACACCCTGTTACTAGTTGGTGACTCTGCCATTGTTGCTCATCAAAGCAATAGCTAAAAAATGAGGCTTTTGCTGCAGATTTTTTCGTTAAAAAAAAACATCGGGATTTTTTCAAAAAAAATCATTGGGGACATTGGTCATTATAGTGTGCATAATTGTTATGGTGTTTGGTGATTCATACTTTCAGCTATGATTCATGATTTCTTTTGTTTTTTGTTTTGTTTTGTTTTTTTGTTTTTCTTTTTGGTGGGGGGTGGGGGGTTTAACTTAGTTGTTTTTGTTAACCATGTCATACAACTTGCAGGGTTCACTATCAGCCACATGTCCATCTAACATGGAAACAATTTTCTCACCGAGTCTCGAGGACAACAATTCTCAGTTAAAACTGATAAATCATAGTAATGCAGGTATGCCAACCATTCTTGGATAGTATGCGAGTCAAGCAATTAGCTTTTCTCACAGCATTCATTTATTCTGCATAATATTTGCGAATTGGTTCAGTTTTCAGAATTGCAATATTTTTGTTCTTCCTAAAACATGATTATGCTTAAAGCAGTCAGTCCATTCTTAATTTTTTTTTTAAAGTCATGAGTATCAGAGAGCCAACAAATGTGCAATGTTTTCTCACAAAAATAAAAATAAGAAATGTGGAAATATTTATTGTGTCTATATGGAAACTAGCCAAGCTTTGCAACTATTTCTTGGACTGAAAAATTCAGCACTTTAAACTTTGGGAGCAACAGACAGCAGCAAACTTTTGACAGGAAATAACTTGGAATGCTTGGATAATATAATTGTTTTAATTGCTCGTATATATTAGAGGAAAGTTTCTAGAAGGACAAAAAAAACCCTTCATTTCATATCTCAAGAGAGCTAATGTGCAGCATAGGCTAGTTAATATTGGAGGGTCAAATGAATTTTAGTTTAACATTTAGTTTTGAATTTTTCTTTTTGAATTTTCTTTCTTTTTTTCTTTTTGTGTAAGTGAGCCTCATCAATTAAAGAGACAATTAGACGATCATTTTAAATTTGTCATAAGTTGTGCTATCTATTGATTTGTATAGGTAATGCTTTGGTAGTGTAAAAATTAGCAATAATGTTTAGCATCCTTTTGTTTTTTCTGGTATTTTATTTATTATTACAAGCATTTATATGTGGAGGCTGTGCCATGGTGCAACAGTAAGATTGCTCCAATGTGACCTGCATGTCATGGGTTTGAAACACAAACGCAGCCTCTCTGCATGCGACGGTAAGGTTGCATACATCTGACCCCAAACTCTGCAGTGGTGGAGGCCTTATACATTGGGATGCCCTTTAATACTAGCATTTATATCTACATAATGTTATATCCAGTCTAGCATCATTATATGCATCAGGCTTTATATTATTTCTAACGTTACCATCAGTATGTCATATGCTCCATTATACATTTTTGTACTAGAACTTGTAATATGAATCCGGTGTCTATAATGATATGAGTTCTATTTAAGTACAAGATGAGCCCATAATTTTGTAATGGTGACGATGGTATTGCAACTCTGTATATGTATATATAGAAACCATATTGATCTTGATCTTCAACCTATATATGAGAAGAGCTTAATGCCGGAGAAAAAGGATGAGGAGATGAGGAGAGGACCAAAGATTACAAAAGAAGAGAAGGGGTTGTTCAGTCCATGTTGCTGGTTGAACACCATATTCATTTATTGAATATTTGAAGTATAGGGTTAGCACTAAATGGTTGGCCAAAGACCAAACATTTTTTAGTGTATCCAGCCCTTATGTTGGTAGGTGTACCAGCCATGGGTTGGAAAACACTTTGAAACATAAGCTAACAGCTGTTGACCCGAATTCATGCAACATAACCATCCACTGAAGCTAGCTAAACACAAATTAATATTATAAAGTCGATATTAGAGCCACTATATGAGATACCATCGGTATTGGATAATAATAGATGTTTTTTGAATTGGAATGTGCAAGCCAATCTTTAGCAGAATTAGGCACTAATATTAGCCACATTACTACAGTATCAGATTCCACAATCAACCAAAACAACCCTGGTTCCCCCAAAGGGGAATTCAAGAATGCCTGCCAATGTTCAGATAGGGAATGCTTCCCAAATCACTAAAGGAAAGGCTCAATGAAGGATCTGTCTTTGAATCAATAGGATCAAGTATCATTTACCTCCATGCTAATGTGTAGTTAGATGTGTCCTGCCAAGCTTTAGTTTGTTGCATGCTCACAGATTTTAGTGCTGTAGATGTCGATCCTCATTCTTCTCCTAATTCAAGTGCAAGGGGGTTGCTCTTTTGTTTTTCTTTCTTTCTTCATTTCTTTGAAAGTGAGAGATTGGACTAAGTCCAATCCAATTCATTGAAATCACGAGTTACAAACAAAACTGTGGATCCCAAAAGAAGGCACTTGCACCAACAGAACAACTAAAAGCCCTTATAAGAGACAATCAAGTATGGGCATAATCCCTCCTCTTCTTCTCACCTATACTATCAATCCAGCTCTTTAGAAATGAAACAATCTGATCTAGGATTGCTTCTTGATCATGCAATGAGGGAGTTGTCATTTGAAAATTTCACAGGCCACCACCAATCACTCTGCTACTTTTATAAGAGTACTGGGTTTGGTGTACTATATTGAAGGATACCAGCCCGAATGACAACCACCAACTGTGCTTCTTGATCATGCAATGAGGGAGTTCTCATTTGAAAATTTCACAAGCCACCACCGATCACTCTGCTACTCCTGAATGACAACCACCAACTGTGCAGGAGTATAAAAAATAGAAAAGATTGCTTTTGGCACTAGAGTGAAATCCTTTGCAATGAAAACATACATGATGAAATAAATTTTAAAAAAAAAGGACTTGAGCAAAATCTAAATGGATTCAGAAGCAAAGAGTGGGGAGCTTGAGAGGGTGATGTTAGGAGGATAGACAGCTTTATAGATTGCTGGCTGATATACCTGTTCCAAGGTCCTAGTAGCTGTGGTGCTTCTATATAGATTATACTTTTTTTATTTTCTGGCTTATCCTTGATATTGATAATACTTGGCTTTGGGCATCATTTGTTGTTGCACATGCAATATCTGCTTGGTAAATTTGAACATATAAAACATTATATGTCATTATTTTGTGGGTTATTTATTGATCCGGTTTACTCTTTTTTCAGTTAAGGATGAAAACCCTAAGTTGCCTCATCTGGTTGCTGATGATGGTGATGATGGAAGTTGTAGTTCTAGTGATTCTCAAACATACAGTCTATTGGATTTCTATGGTTCTGATAGCATTTCTGCTTTACCCTTTGATACTGATATGGGATTTACAGATGTCATAAATACTGCTTGTCCTAGTTATGAGCTTACAAATTCTGACATAATGATTGATGTGGCGGACAAATACATGTTACTACCTTACCTAGGGAAAACAACAGAAACCAGCGGCATTTATGTTGAGGGGTCATATGAAGAGACAATGATGAATTCTGATGATGCATGCTTTTATCTAGAAATTCACCAAATGAAATCATCCGATGAGGAAACTCAGTTAACTTGTCATTCTGGCAATCTGGATGAAATGGAGTTCTTCGATCCACAGTTGGTATTTAGAAATTTACCTGATTTACCTGAGGCAGTTTCATCCATATGTCCTATTTCGCTACCAAAGGAAACACAGAAAAGGAAGACTATCACCCTTGTACTTGATTTGGATGGTAAGTTGAACTGAGAATTTGTATTCATCGCACACAAAGCTTCCTAGTTTTCAGTATTTTTCAAATACCTGTCTCTTTGTTTATTTTTAAAATTTAATTGGAAAAATATTTAAAGGGTGTCAAGTTGTGTATGGGACCATGTTGTTGTTTTTATTTTACAGGCCATAGTTAAGAAAGTATTTTCTGTATTGATGCAGAAACTCTTGTCCATTCAACCCTGGAGCATTGTGATAATGCTGATTTCACCTTTCAAGTCTTCTTTAACATGAAACAGCATACTGTATATGTAAGACGAAGGCCTCACCTGCAACTCTTTCTGGAGAGGGTAGCTCAGATGTTTGAGATTGTCATTTTCACAGCCAGTCAAAGTATCTATGCTGAACAGCTATTGGATATGCTGGATCCAGAGAAGAAGTTAATTTCACAGCGTATTTATCGTGAATCATGCATATTTTCTGATGGTAGCTATACAAAAGACCTGACCATTTTAGGAGTCGATTTGGCAAAAGTTGTCATAATTGACAATTCTCCGCAGGTAGTATTCCCCTCTTATCTCCAAATTTCTGAGGGTTAAACGTGTGTCTATACTACTAAATATATTTCACATTCAAATCTACATTTACCGTGCCACTAGTCGGTGAACCAATATTACACTTTCCTGTATTAGTTGCCTGAAAGTTTCACAAGGAGAGCCTTTATTTGGTTGCATTGCCAATTTTCTGTTTCTGTTTTTCAGGTTTTCTGAAAACAGGTGACTTTTTTGGTTACCAAAATTGTTAGTTGTTTTCCAGTGTTATTGTCTCTTTAATGTCCAGTGGGGTTTTCTTTTCTCTCTTTTCAATTTGTTTATTGTAAAAAATAATTGACTACCTGAATTTTTTAAATTTCAGAAACTGCTTTTATAGTCAAAGAAATTAAAACCAAACATATTTTAGATCATGATGATGCTTTTCTGCTGTTAAACAATAGAAAACAAGAAACAGACGAACAACCAAGTGAGTTCGTCATGGCGAGATTTTAAATTTCCAGGATGACAGGTTGGGAGTTGGAAAGTTCTCTATTCTTTTACTGTGGTATTTAGATTTATTAGTCACAAATTTATTCAGAAGATTATCCTTTGAAAGAGCATAAGCCAAGTTTATCTTGCTTTCACATGGACACATTTATTGTCCTCCGTCATCTAATATTTTTAATATAAAAATACTATATATGTGTATGTATGTGGACACACATATTGTCCTCCATCTAATATTTTTAATATAAAAATACTATGTGTGTGTCTAATATTTTTAATATAAAAATACTGTATGTGTGGACACACATATTGTCCTCCATCATCTAATATTTTTAATATAAAAATATTGTATGTGTCTAATATTTTTAATATAAAAATACTGTGTGTGTGGATATACATATTGTCCTCCATCATCTAATATTTTTAATATAAAAATATTATGTGTGTGTGTGGACACACATATTGTCCTCCATCATCTAATATTTTTAATATAAAAATACTGTGTGTGTGTGGACACACATATTATCCTCCGTCATCTAATATTTTTAATATAAAAATATTGTGTGTCTAATATTTTTAATATAAAAATATTGTATGTGTGGACACACATATTGTCCTCCGTCATCTAATATTTTTAATATAAAAATACTATATGTATGTGTGTCTAATATTTTTAATATAAAAATACTGTGTGTGTATGCGGACACATATTGTCCTCCGTCATCTAATATTTTTAATATAAAAATACTATGTATCTAATATTTTTAATATAAAAATACTGGGTGTGTGAACTATTAGATGATTCGTTACTAGTTCTCTCTCTGTCACCCTTGGTGTGTGTGTGTGTGTGTGTGTGTGAACTATTAGATGATTCGTTACTAGTTCTCTCTGTCACCCTTGGTTTCAGGTTTTCCGGTTGCAGGTAAATAATGGAATACCTATTAAGAGTTGGTTTGATGATCCGTCAGACCATGCATTGCTTCAATTACTTCCCTTCCTTGAGAGCCTGGCAGATGCAGATGATGTCCGTCCCATCATTGCAAAGAAATTCGGAAATAAGGAATGATGTTTGTTGGGGCAGTCATAAGGTTGGTTTGTTTACTCCTATGACTTTCTAGAGTGTCTCATCATTTTGCAGAACTGTCTTCTATCTTCATCCTATTATGTATTGACATGTGAACTATTTTAATCTTCAAAGATTACTGTAAATGGTGCTAAAGTTAACGGGCTAAAATAGATATTTTCCCACCTGTTCCTGTTATGTGGACATGTGCATAAAATTACTCTGTTTAAAAAAGAAAAAGTCTTTTACTGACATTTAGATATGCGTGATAAATTTTGTCTAATGGTCATACTTTGGTTATCACTGCAGCATTTTGAACTTAACATTGCACATTTCCAAGGTTCGATGTTTAATTCTTAATTATCATTACCGCACTAGGAACTCATACTGCAGAATTCTAGCTTATGCGATATCACACTAGGATGCCTGCACAAGAATTTCCTTATCATTGTTACTTTCATCTAATCTCTCTATCCTTACCATTTCACATGTTTCAAACTTTCAGCATGACCTTATGACAAACTAATGCTGCATGCTGACCCATTTGTTTATTATTTACTTCTAAGTGAATTTAGTAAGCCAATCAAAGAAAAGCAAAGGATTATAAGAATTTCTTTATATGCATGCTTGAAAATAAAGTTGTCAAACAGTATAACTTTCAGGTTTCATAGGATCATTGACCAATAAAGGCCGAGGTTTAGACACATTGAATCAGCATTAAAGGTTAAGAATGTCTAGGGATTACAGAACTTAAATGTTCTGACTACATTGCTCAGCTTAAGATGTCTCAAAAATGTTTTTGCCTGGATTGTGCAATCGAATTGAAGTTTGTATGAATGCTTGATGTAACATGAGTTTTGTAAGCTGACGAATTTGAGGTTGTTTGATATGGGTTTAAGAATTAATTAGGAACCATGAGGTAGAAATGATCTAAAATGGGCACAGACGAGGCAAAATCTAACTGAGATTATCTTTGCACTTTGAAACAATGTTTTCAAAACCTATTATTATACATCGCTTTTATGACCAGGTCAATTCGAATTCTTGATCCATTTTAGTCTCTTTATAAAGGATCCTGTAGGTGGTTGTGAATTTTGTCTTTGAGTTTATTGGTAGTTGTTTCTTCCAGAAAATGCCTACATAACTGGTGATACCGTGATAAAACTATTTTGTTATTGTGGAATAAATTATGCGAACCATTTCATCGTTGGGTTAAGAATTTTTTTGAACAATGAAATATGCATGATAAAATGTCTATAAACATCATTGCTCATATTATTTTGAATCGCTTTATAGTTTTCAGACAATCAGATTTATATAACATCTATATACCAAACTTATTATTGGCCATTGTAGTACAATATTATACTATTTTTCAACTTTCCAAAAAAACAAATCTTTAAACATTATTTTATTTTTTGTATGGCAGTCTTCGCTATTCGTTATAAGGGAAGATAATAGATTATTGGAGCAAACTAAGTGGCATTTGATAGTAGGACTATAACAAAATAGTTCAAATTTTTTACGTAAATATATTTTTATGGTTATATTGATATCAGTTTTATAAAAATTTACGTCACGGCGGGTGGTTTAGAATGATAATAATCATTATGGAAGTTAAAAAATATGCAGAGATTTTCTTTCCTTTGCACTCTTCTATTATTGGTTATTGTAGGCAAAACCCTCCTTTTCTTATTTAGTCTTCATCGGCAATGTTGGTGCAGAATCTGGTTGTCGTCGGATCCAGCTGAAGTGGAGGTGGACGAGGTCACCGTCGGAGACCTGCAAAACGAAGTTCCGTTCGAAGCTGGTGGGGGTGGCTTCGGCAGGATCCTCCGACGATCAAGTCAGCTCCTCTGGCCAACAGAAATGGAGTGCTCTGGAATGAATTCGGCAGAGTTTAGAGAAGAGGAGAGCTTAGAGTTTAGAGGAAACATATCTGGAGGATCCCTTTTTATAGGCGAACCTTGTAGCGGGTTGATGGTGATGGTCATACCATCCGATCGCGGGCCGCTCGGGGCCGCATAGAGTTCGGTACGAAGAGGAAGGTGTCGTCAAGCGGATAGTGACAGCCATACTAGCGGGTCATGGGCCGCATGGGACTGGTTATGGAGAGAGTGGTGTCGCCAGTAGTGATAGCCATGTTGTCCGGTCGCGTCACTTGTGGCAGACTGATGGCGACAGTTCGTTCAGATTTAATAGTCGTGGCTCTGAGAAAGCAGGCATTGATTGGTGGACTTCGGCATGTATCAATTTCAGAGGAGTTCAGACTTCTGGAGGAGTTCGGCCGAGAGGAAGCTCGGAAGGAGTTCGGCCGGAGGAGTGCGGAGGAAGTTTGGCTCTCGTAGGTGGCCGACTGGAGGAGTTCGACTGAGACTCGGCTGCTGGGGAGTTCGAAAAATGCTCGGCCGCTGAAGAGTCCGACCGGCTGAAGGAGTTCGATTGAGACTCGGCCGCTGGGGAGTTCGGAAGGAGCTCGGCCGCTGAGGAGTCCGGCCGGCTGAAGGAGTTCGACTGAGATCAGGCCAGCTGAAGGAGTTCGGCTAAGACTCTTCCACTGAAGCTCTTCTGTGGCTACCAGTTGCATTAGACTGAGCATCGAACTAGACTTCGGCAGCAGCGGGGTTTATCCCCAACAATAGTCTCCCCACTTTCGAGTTCGAAACTCGAAGAAAGGGAGTACAGAAAAGGCGACTGCCGAAGTCCTCTTCTAGGCTCTGTGCCGATTAGAGTTGAAGCTCGGGGGAGATCTCATCTCCGGCCAAAGTTGATGCTGAAGTTGAAGCTCGGAGGAGATCTCATCTCCAGCCAAAGTTGATGTTGAAGTTGAAGCTCGAAGGAGATCTTATCTTCAGCCGAGGTTGAAGTAGACCTCATTTTCTGCGATTGAGGTCGGAGGTCGAGTTCCTCGGAGGCAATATTGTCTCCAACAGCCAAGGCTGACTCGGAGGAGATCTTTATCTTCTATAGCTGAGGTTAACACGGGCGCTCGGGAGAGATCTGATCTCTAGCCGAGGTTGATACGGGCGCTCGGGGGAGATCTGATCTCCTGCAACCGAGGTTGATATGGGCACTTGGGGGAGATCTTATCTCCTGCAGTCGAGGTCGATACGGGTGCTTGGAAGAGATCTGATCTCTGGCCGAGGTTGATGCGGTTGCTCGGGAGAGATCTTATCTTTGGCGAGGTTGTCTTCGATCTTATCTCTGGCCGAGGTTGTTGTCGGGTGCTTGGGGGAGATCTTATCTTCTGTAGTCGAGGTCAGCCTGGACCATCAGGAGAGATCTTATCTCCTACGATCGAGGTTATTATGGGTGCTCGAGGAAGATCTTATCTCCTACAGCCGAGGTTGGTCCGAACCCTCAGAGGGAGATCTTATCTCCTACGGTCGAGGTTGTTGTGGGCGCTCGAGGGAGATCTTATCTCCTGCAGCCGAGGTTGTTGCGGGCGCTCAGGGGAGATCTTATCTCCTATGGTCGAGGTTGATGCGGGCGCTCAAGGGAGATCTTATCTCCTACAGCCGCTCGGGGGAGATCTTATCTCCTGCAGCCGAGGTCGGCTCGGATCCTCGGGGGAGATCTTATCTCCTGCAGTCGAGGTTGGCCCAGACCCTCAGGAGAGATCTTATCTCCTGTGGTCGAGGTTTCTCGGGAGAGATCTTATCTCCTGCAGCCGAGGTTGATGCAGACGCTCGGGGGAGATCTTATCTCCTGCAATCGAGGTTGTTGCGGGTGCTCGGGGGAGATCTTAATCTCCTGCAGCTGAGGTCGGCCCAGACCCTCAGAAGAGATCTTATCTCCTACGGCCGAGGTTGTTACGGGCACTCGGGAGAGATCTTATCTCCTGATCTCCTACAGCCAAGGTTGTTTGCGGACGCTCGGGGGAGATCTTATCTCCTACAGCCGAGGTCGGCCCGAACCTCGGGGGAGATCTTATCTCCTATGGTCGAGGTTGATGCGGGCGCTCAGGGAGATCTTATCTCCTACAGTCGAGGTTGGTCCGGATCCTCGGGGGAGATCTTATCACCTGCTGCCAAGGTTGATGCGGGCGCTCGGAGGAGATCTTATCTCCTGCAGCCGAGGTTGGTCCGGACCCTCGGAAGATCTTATCTCTTGCGGCCGAGGTTGCCTCAGGGGAGATCTTATCTCCTGTGGCCGAGGTTGATGTGGATGCTCGAGGGGAGATCTTATCTCCTGCAGTCGAGGTTGGCCCGGACCCTCAGGGGAGATCTTATCTCCTGCGGCCGAGATTGCCTTGGGGAGATCTTATCTCCTGCAACCGAGATTGGTCCGGACCCTTGGGGGAGATCTTATCTCCTGCGGCCGAGATTGTCTCGAGGAAGATCTTATCTCTTGCAGTCGAGGTTATTGCGGGCGCTCGGGGGAGATCTTATCTCTCTGCAGTCGAGGTTGGCCCGGACCTTCAGGAGAGATCTTATCTTCTGCGATCGAGGTTATTTGCAGACGCTCGGGGAGATCTTATCTCCTGCAGTCGAGGTCGGCCCGGACCCTCGGAGGAGATCTTATCTCATGCGATCGAGGTTGATGCGGGCGCTCGGGGAAGATCTTATCTTCTGCAGCTGAGGTTGTTGCGGGCGCTCGGGGAGATCTTATCTCCTGCGGCCGAGGTCGGCCCGAACCCTCGGGGGAGATCTTATCTCCTGCAGCCGAGGTTGGCCCGGACCCTTAAGGGAGATCTTATCTCCTACGGTCGAGGTTGCCTTGGGGGAGATCTTATCTCCTGCGGACGAGATTGATGCGGGCGCTCGGAAGAGATCTTATCTTCTGCAGTCGAGGTTGGCCCGGACCCTCAGGGAAGATCTTATCTCCTGCGACCGAGGTTGCTTCAGAGGAGATCTTATCTCCTGCAGTCGAGGTTGGCCCAGACCCTCAGGAGAGATCTTATCTCCTGTAGTCGAGGTTGATGCAGACGCTCGGAGGAGATCTTATCTCCTGCGGTTGAGATTAGGACGCTCGGGGGATATCTTATCTCCTGCAGTCGAGGTCGGCCTAGACCCTCAGGGGAGATCTTATCTCCTAACGGGCGAGGTTGTTGCGGGCGCTCGGAGAGATCTTATCTCCTGCAGCCGAGGTTGTTGCGGGGCGCTCGGGGGAGATCTTATCTCCTGCAGTCGAGGTCGGCCCGGATCCTCGGGGGAGATCTTATCTCCTGCGGTCGAGGTTGATGCGGACGCTCGGGGAGATCTTATCTCCTGCAGCCTAGGTCGGCCCGGACCCTCGGAAGAATCTTATCTCCTGCGGTCGAGGTTGTTGTGGGCGCTCGGGGGAGATCTTATCTCCTGCAGTCGAGGTTGGTCCGGACCCTCAGGGGAGATCTTATCTCCTACGATCGAGGTTGTCTCGAGGGAGATCTTATCTCCTGCAGCCGAGGTTGATGCGGACACTCAGGGGAGATCTTATCTCTTGCAGCCGAGATTTTGCGGACGCTCGGGGAGATCTTATCTCCTGCATCCGAGGTCGTCCGGACCCTCGGGAGAGATCTTATCTCTTGCGGCCAAGGTTGATGCGGATGCTCGGGGAGAATCTTATCTCCTGCAGCCGAGGTCGGCTCGGACCCTCGGAGGAGATCTTATCTCCTACAGCCGAGGTTGGCTCGGACCCTCGGGGGAGATCTTATCTTCTATGGCCGAGGTTGATGCGGGCGCTCGGGGGAGATCTTATCTCCTGCAGTCGAGGTTGGCCCGGGCCCTCAGGGGAGATCTTATCTCCTGCGGCCGAGGTTGATGGACTTCGACTCACTTCATGTTAGGATGAGGTTCTCCTCCTGTTCCTGATATGGCCACTTTGGGTCGTTTCTTTTCTGTCGTTACGTAATTCTTGCACCATGGAATAATAATGCTGAAATGAAGGAGTTTTATTGAAGAAAGATTACTGGTAATACATCCTCAGGTTTTTTGAGTTCCAAGATCGTGGAAGCGTCATCCCTCCGAGCTCCTTCAGGCGATAAGTACCAGGCCGGATGACCTCCACCACTTCATACGGACCTTCCCAATTAGGGGCGAGCTTTCCCTGGCTCTGAGGCTGAGAGACGGCGACTCGTCGGAGCACTAAGTCCCCCAATCTGAATGTCTTGCTTCTAACTCTGGAGTTGTAGTACCGAGTCACCTTCCGTCTGTAGGCTGCCATCCGGATGCGGGCTTTCTTTCTTTTTTTTCTAGTAGGTCGAGGTTAACTCTGAGGTCCTACGGGTGAGCCACCAATGTGAAGCGGTGGGAGATGTTTAGTTCTTCACAGAACTCTCCGAACCTCGCCCCAGCGAACTGTCGCCCATTATCGATTATGAGGGTTCGGGGCAGACCAAACCGGCAGACTAGCAATCTCCAGACAAAGTCCTGCACCTTAGCCTCGGTAATCTTCGCTAGTGGTTCGGCTTCGACCCACTTGGTGAAATAATCGATCGTGATCAGGAGGAACTTCTGCTGCCCGAAGGCCGTCGGAAATGGGCCAAGTATGTCCATTTTTCATTGCGCAAATGACCAAGGTGCACTTAGCGGAGCAAACTTGGAGGAAACTCATAGCTGCCATTAACTTGGCCGACCACCAGTTGGGAATCGTTATAAACTTGAAGCCGATCTACTTTTAATTCCCTTGCTATTTTTAATCCGACGATCAGCGCTTTATATTCAGCCTTATTGTTGGTCGCAGGAAACTCGAAGCGCAGTGCGTACTCGACGACGACTCCCTCGGGGCTGACCAAGACCAGCCCCACACCAGCTCCGGCGGAGTTGGACGAGTCATCCACGTGCAGAGCCCAAAAGCCTTCGGGGAGGTCGGCACTTTCCTCGGAGAGGTTCGGCTGCGATAGCAGGGCGTCGGTCTCGTTCTATTCAAGCTCGGCTTCGACTGAAATGGTGCATTCTAACACAAAATCTGTCAGTATCGGAGCCTTGATCGATGGCCGGGGCCGGTGGTTGTTGTCAAACTCTGTAAGCTCGATTGTCCATTTTGCAATTCTCTCGGAAGCATCCGCTCGGTGAAGGACTGCTTTTATTGGTTGGTCCGTGAGGACCGTTATGGTGTGCTTCTGAAAATAAGATCGGAGTCTTCTGGCAACAATTAGAAGAGAGTAAGTTAGTTTTTCTAACCTAGAGTACCTGGTCTCCGCATCCCTCAGAACCCGGCTCACGTAGTAGACCGGTCGCTGCATCTTCGCTTCTTCCTTGACCAGGACTGCCGCTAGGGCCACTGGAAAGACAGCTAGGTATAGGAACAATTTCTCTCCGGGTTCGGGCTTTGCCAGTAGTGGGGGCGAGTCGAGGTAGTTTTTAAGCTCCTCGAATGTCTATTGGCACTCCGCCGTCCAGCAGAAGTTCTTTGGTTGTCTGAAAACTTGGAAGAAGGGCACACATCGTTCGGCCGACCTTGAGACAAAGCGATTTAGGGACGCCATCTTTTCGGTCAGGCGCTGAACTTCTTTGATCGTTTTTGGGGTGGTCATCTCCTGAATGGCTCGGATTTTCTCGGACTTTGCTTCAAACCCGCGTCTTGATACCATGAACTCCAGAAACTTCCCTAAGGTCACGCCAAAGGCGCACTTGGTCAGATTCAGTTTCATCTTATGCTTCCTAAGTGCACCAAAGGTCTCTTTAAGGTCGACGAGGTGGTCTGTTGAAGCTCGGCTTTTGACAAGCATATCATCTACGTACACCTCCATGTTGTGGCCAATCTGCTTCTTAAAGATCTTATTGATCAAACGCTGGTACATTGCCCCTGCATTTTTGAGCCCAAAGGGCATGACCCTATAATAATAAAGACCACGGTCAGTAACGAAAGCGGTCTTCTCCTCATCCTCAGGCGCTATCCGTATCTGGTTATAACCAGAGAAAGCATCCATGAAGGTGAGGAGCTCGTGGCCCGAGGTCGCGTCCACTAGTTGATCAATTCTGGATAGAGGGTAGCTGTCTTTCGGACAGGCCTTGTTCAACTTTTTAAAGTCAATGTACATCCTCCACTTGTTGTTCGCCTTTTTGACGAGGACTACATTTGAGACAGATCGGATAATTAACCTTCCGGATGAATTCGGCTTTGAGGAGCTTGTCTACTTCGGCGATTGCTTTCTGCCTCTCTGGGGCGTGGTGGCGCTTCTTTTCTTTTATCGGTCAATGCCTTGGGTCGACGGTCAGTCGATGTTCCATGACCTCGATGTCAATCTCCGGCATGTCTACTGGGGTCCAAGCGAAGACGTCCGCGTTTCTTCTGAGGAAGGTAACGAGTTGCTCTCGAACCTCACCTGCCAAGTTGGAGCCGATCTACACCGCGTGCTCGACGTTCCCATCGTTTAAGGGTACAGAAACGAGGTCCTCCATAGGCTCGCCCCGCTCCTCAGTGAGGTTGTCGCGGACATCCAGTCCGTCAACACGATAAGAGTCGGACCGCTCTCCCTTATGTAGGGTGATTGAGTAGCAGTGCCTCGCCAGAGCCTGGTCTCCCCTGACTTCTTCGATCCTGTGACTTGTCGGAAATTTCATCTTCAAATAATAGGTCGATACCACCGTCCGAAGTGCATTTAGATCAGGTCGGTTAAGAATGGCATTGTAGGCGGACGGAGTCCTCATGACTAGGAAATCGACCTGCGCCTTGGCCAGTTTCGGGCGTCGCCCTGCTGTCACAGCCAAGGTTATTATGCCCTCAACTGGTACGGCGTTGCCAGCGAATCCTATCAGCGGAGAGTTCATAGGCCCCAAGTGGTCATCGGGTAAGGACATTTTCGAGAAGGCATCGTAAAACAATACGTCGGTCTAGCTTCCATTATCCACCAAAACGCGACGTACATCATAGTCGGCAATGTTCAAAGAGATTACAGCCGCGTCATTGTGCGGAAATTGGACCCTCTGGGCGTCCGCCTCGGTAAAGGTCATGGGTTCCTCGGTCCTCCGTCTCTTCACGGATTCCTCGGATTCGCTGGCCTTTCCTTGTTGAAGTTCCTCCGAGATAGTATTAATGACGCCGAGAGGCAGCCGATCTTCTTGATCCTCCCCCCTCGATGGTAACGCCCTCAGCCGATCCTCCCGCCCTTCAGGCCATCTCCGTAGGAATCGATCAAATCTACCTCGCCTGACGAGCTCTTCAATTTCGTCCTGGAGTTGGATACACTTCTCAGTGTCGTGGCCGTGGTCATGATGATAAAGGCAGAACTTATTGGGATTGCGTTTGCTGGGACGGGAACGCATCCTCTCCGATCTCGGAAGTTGTTCCCTGATTTCCATCAGCACTTGGATCTTTGGAGTGTTAAGAAGGGCGTAGTTGTGAAATCTCCGTTGGGGAGAACCTCTACGTGCCGTACCGTCGGGGCTTCCCCACCTCCGGGCTCCCCCACCTCCGGGCTCGAGAGGGAGTTCGGGTTCGCCTGCGCCTAGAAGGAGTCTGAGAATGTGGCCGAGCTTTACTCGGCTTCCCTTCTTCGGCGGGCCTGCCCGGCTCGCCGACTGGCCGCTCGCCACCGGCTTCACCGTCCCTAGCCTTGAAGGCCTCCTCAGCCCGGGTATAACCTTCAACTCGAGCTAGCATGTCGGCAAAGTCCCTGGGATACTGCTTTTCCAGGGAGAACAGCAAGTCATTCTTCTAAAGGCCGCCCCATGGCGACTAATTGGTCTAGACTCCGGACCTACAATGCGGCAGCATTAAACCAGATGACGTAGGCCCGGATGGATTTCCCCTCCTTCTGTTTAATGGTCATCAGGGAATCCGAACCTCGGTGCAGACGCCGACTACTGACGAAATGGGTTGCGAATTGCTGGCTCATCTGATCAAACGATAAGATGGTACTCGGCTTAAGCGTCGAGTACCAGTTCCTGACGGCTCCCTTAAGGATAGAGGGGAAAGCCCGGCACAAAATAGCGTCTGGCGCACCATGGAGCAACATCATCGTCCGGAAGGCTTTCAGGTGGTTGACCGGATCAGTGGTCTCATCGTAACTCTCGAACTGTGGGAGCTTGAAGTTCGGCGGGACCGGTTCTTGCATAATTTTCTTTGAAAAAGGAGGGTCAGTACAAATATTATTACCATGCGAGGAGGGAGTGTGACGGAGTTCTTCGATCCGCCGGCTCATTTCTAAGAGCCTTTGATCCAAGAGATCTTCACGGTCTTTGATCTCCAAGGTTTTCTGGTAGAATGGGTGCGAAGCTTCCCCCTGAGTCGAGCAGAGGCCCTCCCTCCTCTGCCTCCCCCTTCCGGGGATCGAAGGCCGGGTAGCCCAAGTCGGCCGTTCCTGGATCGGACCACAGGGCTCTGAAGAATCCTGTGCCGGTTGAGCCGGTGTCGGGGCCTGCCGGTGCATGGCCTGCACCGCCTCCGTGAGGCCACGAACCTGCTGGACGAGCAAGTTGAACTGCTCTGCATCCACCGCAGCTACAGATGGAACCTGGATTGCCGGGGCTGGAGCGGGAGTAGACGGATCTGAATGGGATCGGACCACGGAGGCCGCCGATCGCCGAGTCGAAGCTCTCCTGAGGGCATTTTCTCTCGGGAAAGAATTTTAGAGAGGAAGAAGGGAGATCTCTAGAGAGGGGAGAGAGAGGTCGTCGCTGAGCACTCTTTTAAGAACAAGAGAACCTTGGAGACAGAGGGCCCTTTCTCTAGCGCCATATCTGTTGGTGTAGAATCTGGTTGTCGCCAGATCCAGCTGGAGTGGAGGTGGACGAGGTCGCCGTCGGGGACCTGCAAAATAAAGTCCCGTTCGGAGCCGATGGAGGTGGCTCCGGCAGGATCCTCCGACGATCAAGTCAGCTCTTCTGGCCAACAAAAATGGAGTGCTCTGGAATGAGTTCGGCAGAGTTTAGAGGAGGAGAGGAGAGCTTAGAGCTTAGAGAAAATATATCTGGAGGGTCCTTTTTATAGGCGGAGCTTGTAGCGGGTTGATGGTGATGGTCATACCATCTGATTGTGGGCCGCTCGGGGCTGCATGGAGTTCGGTACGGAGAGGAAGGCGTCGTCAGGCTGATAGTGACAGCCATACTGGTGGGTCATGGACCGCATGGGACTGGTTACGGAGAGAGTGGTGTCGCCAGTAGTGATGTCCATGTCGTTCGGTCGTGTTGCCTGTGGCAGACTGATGGCGACAGTTCGTCCAGATTTAATAGCCGTGGCTCTGAGAAAGCAGACATTGATTGGTGGACTTCGACATGTATCAATTCCAGAGGAGTTCGGACTCATGGAAGAGTTCGGCCCAGGGGAAGCTCGGAAGGAGTTTGGTCGGAGGAGTGCGGAGGGAGTTCGGCTCTCGTAGGCGTCTGGCTGGAGGAGTGTGGCTGAGACTCGACCGCTGGGGAGTTCGAAAAAAGCTCGGCCGTTGAGGAGTCCGGCCGGCTGAAGGAGTTCGACTGAGATTCGGCCGCTGGGGAATTCGGAAGGAGCTCGGTCACTGAGGAGTCTGGTCGGCTGAAGGGGTTCGGCTAAGATCAGGCTGGCTGAAGGAGTTTGGCAGGAGCTCGGCTGGTTGAAGGAGTTCGGCTAAGACTCTTCCGCTGAAGGGCTACTGGTTACATTAGGCTGAACATCGAACTGGAATTCGGTAGGAGCGGGGTTTATCCCCAACAGGCAACATTGAAATGGAGAATGATATTCAGTTGTGATATATAGAAGAGTAATGGGTATCATGAATCATGTTATTTCTTCTCATTGACCGATGTCCATGTCTTGCACTCATGAAATAAAACAATTTGAGGGGACAGAGATCTAATAAAGCAATAAACCACTTAACATCTATGGAGAGAGCAAGAAGTTTGAGATCTAATATTCCATGGGGAGCATACCAATGGGGGTTTGAAACAGGGCAAAGAAATTGGAAGTTGCATAAGATTTCACAAATTTGGATCTAAGCTGCATGCTGAATGCCCCAGAGGCATCCATTCGAAGGATTTTTAACAAAGAGGCATTTGTTAAAAGAAGAGGGCTATATTGTACCAAGCAACGTGTCACATTGTGTTCAGAAAGTGGGAGTTACAAAAGTGTCATGCTGCCATACCTCAGCAATCAGAAATCTTTTTTTTTTTAACAAAAAAGGGGGTGTGGAGGACCAAGCAGAGCTTTCCTATTGCTCCTATTGGACTAGGACCCTACAGGCCATAAAACAATTGAGCAATAGAAAGTTTCGAATCAGTTGAGTGGATTTTTTTTCCCTTAGATATTTGAGTTAATTATTTCCAGAATAGATCACTGTCTTGAATACCTAAATTTTGTAATCACTTGTAAGAAAAGGGGAATTTGGTGTGATTCATGAGCTAGTGGTATTTGGCTTCTCAAACAGGAAGTTCTTGGTACCATGAACAAGTTTCCATGTTGCGTTGGATATCAAATCTACCATCAGATTTCTTACCAAATTAAATGTCAGGCACTTGCTGGTTTTAGTTATGGTTGGATGTTGAGAATCATGTGATCCAATGGATGGCTAAAATAGTTCTGAATATTATTTGTGAAGAAGATTCTTTAGTGTTTTGGCACTTTAATTTGATATATTTTGTGACCTTCAATAACAAGAAAATATTGATGAGTGTCCCAAGAGCATTGATTACCATGATCACCCTTTAAAAGGGATTTCATATATTGCTCTCATCGAACACTAATTAAATGTGTACAAGGATTTTATAAATTGTATTTCTGTGGCTCAGTTTGTAATCACAATTGCATGGCGACTATAGTTGTTGTCTCCATTTGCCTTCTTGCGTGGTTTGTTTTTATGATAATTAAAAAATTCCTCTTATATGAAATTTTGTAAATACTAAAAACTGTTTTCATAAACAGGAAAAAAAAAGGAAAATGGAAATGTTGTTCTTGAACATATTTTAGATTGACATACTGTTTTTCTACTTCTAGAGATGGTGTTTAACAAAGTGGATTGTTAGTTGTTAGATCTCCATTTTTGCAATTAAAGATTAGAACTTCAATCTTTAGTAATAGAGTAAAATTTAATAGCTAAAATGTTATTCAAAAGATCTTTATCCTTGAGGGGTGCATCCCCAAGTATTGGGGCCCAAGTAATTAGAGTGCAGGCGGGTGCACTCTCTCTCAAGAAAAAACGTGTGCATGAACCCAAATCTTCCTCTAATGTATGCATATGCTGTCTTTTATCATCTTTTTTTTTTTAATTGTAAAATGAAATGATTGAATTTACTATAATGTTTTTATAGTGTTCTGACAAGTTTGCAATCATTAAGCGGTAAGTTAATTGTTCCTCTTGTTCTCTGTTGATTTCAGGTTTTCAAGTTCCAACTGAATAATGTATTACCTATTAAGAGTTGGTGTGGTGATCCTCGGACCATGCCTTGATTTCAACCCTGGTCGGTGCAGGGGATTTTCATCTATTATTGCGAAGATATTCTGCAATAAAAGAGAGATGATGTTTATTCAGACAGCCGTAAGTTTAGTTCGTCGACTCCTGTTACTTTCTACAGAATGTCGTCCTTTTAGGTGGCTTTCCCGCAGAGTCCACTCGTCATCCATGTCTCTCAGCTTTGGTGCCACTAATTAATGGCAACAGCTATTATAACTTGCAGCGGTTGCTGATGGTTGTATGCATGAATGATGCCAAAGCTAACCGCCTGGAGTGTATATTCCTTTGACCTTACT
The DNA here is from genome assembly GCA_006176705.1 of Cocos nucifera. Classification (NCBI taxonomy): domain Eukaryota; kingdom Viridiplantae; phylum Streptophyta; class Magnoliopsida; order Arecales; family Arecaceae; genus Cocos; species Cocos nucifera. The sequence goes on along the minus strand of QRFJ01000641.1, from coordinate 954,688 downwards.
TTTGTCAATAATAGCCTTAGCGTTGTAAGTTGTGTGCTCCAGATGCCGATGAATCCATGTATTTAATAATTCATAATGTGGTTTTATCAGTCCATGGTTATGGAGTCAATTTTTTTTGTGTTGGCCAGTGGTATGTTTCTCCAAAAAATAAAAAAGAAGAAGAAGAAGAAGAAGAAAAAATGATTGGTGGTGCGGTTCTGGATCCTATGATTGATGACGGATGGTTCAAACATTACATACAATTTGGAAGAAGGGTGCCTAGGTAATTGAGTAAAGAGGGGGTTTCCCTCCACAAATACGACCATCCACCATAATCCTTGGTTCTGAATTTAGGTCCCTGCTACAACCACCAAGAGATTTTGCAAGAAGTATAGGCCGGCAACTTTGCTAGCTGTAGAGAATTGGGCATTATGAGCAACGGTATTACTCGTCTCGTTGTCTGTCAGACGTATTGTGCTTTTAAATGGCTTGATTAACAGCTAATTGAATGTTATTTATGACATGGGAATATGATATTAGATGGATGATTATCTGGTTGATCAGATGGTTCTTGTGTATGTTATGGAGTTGCATGGACTTTAGTTTGATGGGAAACTAAAGTCCTGTGAACCGGAAAGGTGAAAACTCATCAAATTAGCTCCTCTGTTACGGACCAGCTCGTAATAAAAGACCTCTTCTAAAACCATTAATGGTGAGCTATAAGATCGGTTGCCTTTTCATCCTTGGGATGTTCATGCCTTCATGGCTAACGAAAAACTTTCTTTTCTCTCTCTCTCTCTGTCTATCCTTTCTCTTTTTTTTTTTTTTTGGGCGTGTGATTGTGGCCATGGAGTTACCTGAAGAGGAAGAGAGAGAGTGAGAGTGAGAGTGTGTGTGTGTTTTGTTGTAGCTTCTATCTTTTAATACCTTTGAACAAAGCACACATGCGGCATGTGCCAATAGTGATTAACGCTGCACATGATAAAATTGATCAACATTACTCTCAAAAAATAAAATAAAATAATGTTGCTTTACATGATAAATATTTTTTTTTGAGTAAATTACAGGAGCACTCTTTCTATTTTAGTTCAATTTTATTTATATTTTTTATATTTTAAAAAATATCAAACTAATTCTTCTAGTTTTAATATGTCCAATGTAGCCCAGTCATCTATCTTCATTAATATTTTTTTTTAAATAATAAAAATACTCATTTTCTTCTTCCTTTCTTCTCCTTCATGACTGGTATCCCTCTTTCTCTTACTTTCTTCCTCCTTTTTTTCTCTTCCTCCCATTTCTTTTCATCTATTTCTCTTCCTTCCCTTCCTTCTCATTCTCTCTCCTTTCTTCTTCTCTTCTTTCTTCATCTATTCTCTTCCCATTCTTCTTCCATTTCTCCATTCATTCTTCTCTTCTCTTTTTTCCTTCCCTTTCTTTCCATCCACTTCTCCTCCTTATTCTTTTTTTTCAAACCATTTATACCCAATACAAAACCATAGCCATCATCTAAGTTTTTCTGTTTGGCTACTCTATGTTTCCTACGCAATTGAGACTCCCGAGGAAAGAAAAAAATAGAAAAAAATTAAGAAAAACTAGAGAAAATTTGACAAAAATAAAAGAAATATGAAAAAAATAAAAGATTAGATTTTTTTTACCACATAGATTAATCATTATATTTTTTTTACTTCTCTTTCTTTTCATTTAATTCTCTTTTTCAGAGATCTATGGAAAAAAAGAGCACCCGAGGGAGATTGGAGGGGTTTCTGAGGTTCCAGTTGGGATTTTTCTTAGGCATATGAGATTTTGTAAGAGTTGTGCTGGTATGAGTAAGTCCTTTGAAGTTTTGAGCGCTTAATTTTGGTAGAAGCATGAAATTTTATAGGATTTGGAAAATAAACCAAATGGATAGATCAGTAGAATTCTATTTCATGAGAGAAGAAACTAATAAACATAATGAATAAAAGGATAAACAACAGTCAAGAGACTAAAATAAGAAAAGATCGATAGACCATGAAGTAAAGCTCCATCACAATGGAAAAAAGAGGAGAAAGGAAAGAAAGAGAATGGATGGAGAAAGAAGAAGAGAAGAAAAGAGGGAAAAAGAGGAGGAAGGGAAGGTGGAGGAGAGAAAAAGAAAGAAAGAAGGAAGGAAGTGGAAGAAAGAGGACATCGATCATAAAGAAGGAGAGAAGAGGAGGAAGATGAATATTTTTATTATTTAAAAAAAAAATAATCAACGAAGATAGATTGCTAGATTATATTGGAATATATTCAAACTAGAAAAAATTAATTTGGTAGTAAAAAAAATATAAATAAAATTAAATAAAAATAATTTTTTTAAATAATTTATTTATTTTTTATTTTATTATATTTTTAACCAAACCAGCTTCGGTGTGGATCCTCCCGTCTTCAAAGTCCCAGATGAAAAACGGGACCCTGCGTATGCGATGCAATGCGGCCTTTTATCGTTGATCTATATTGCGATGCAGCGTACTCTGAGATCGCGGAATTGAACCTTGTTTTAAAGAGGATCCAGACTCATCTAATTAAAATTTCATCTCGACAAACTATTAGACAAATTTGTTAGAGCAACCGAGCTCTCTCCATTTCGTCGTTCTCTCTTAGGAAATGTGCAGATGACCTTGAGGCAGGATAAGATAGAGGAGAAGCCCCAAAAGTCTGCAAGGGAAGAATGGGCTATTGCATCACGGAGCCCGGCCATCTCCCTCCTCTCCAGGGATCCACGATGGCTCTCCAACGACGATTCCAATTTTTTCCAATATTAGTTAAAAACGATAATGACAAAGCCCGACTTTTGACTACATTCCGCGCAGCATTCGTCGCAAGGACAATTAACCTTGAAACGGTGGCGATCCTTGCATCTTGAAATGACTTTAAAATGTTCCTGGGACTGAGAAGCGCACCAGACCGGCAACTTAACGATCTTGAAATGACTTTAAAATGTTCCTGGGACTGAGAAGCGCACCAGACCGGCAACTTAACGATGCGCTCCCGCTCCAAGGACGTCCGCCGACTCTTCCACACCGAGATCACCTCAACCCACCACCCTACCCTTCCCTCCTCTTCTAACGCTATTAATAATAACAATCCCAGCAACAACAACCCGAAGAAGAACAAGAGGAGAAAGAATTCGGCCACCTCCGACGCCGAGATCCTGCGATGGAACAAGATCATTACCGACCATATGCGCCACGGCCGCTGCGACGCCGCCGCCAACCTCTTCGACCGGATGCCCCGCCGCTCCACCGTCTCCTGGAATGCCATGATCTCGGGCTACATCGCCAACGGCCGCTTCCCTCTCGCCCTCCGCCTCTTCGCTGCCATGCCCCGCCGCGATGCCGTCTCCTGGAACACCATGATCCACGGTCACGTCTGTAAGCGCGACCTCGCGTCCGCCCGCCGCCTGTTCGATGAAATGCCCGATAAAGACACCGTCTCCTGGAACACCATGATCTCCGCATACGCCAGCAGCGGTCTCGTCGAGCTGGCACAGGACATGTTCGACCGCACCCCGAACAAGAATGCCATCTCCTGGAACGGCCTTCTCGCTGCCTATGTCGGGAATGGCCGCCTCGAAGCCGCGCGGCAGCTGTTCGACTCGAATCCGCACTGGGAGACTGTCTCCTGGAATGCCATGATCGCTGGCTACGCCCAGAGGAAGAGGATGGCCGATGCCCGGCAGCTCTTCGACCGGATGCCGGAGAGGGATGTGGTGTCGTGGAATACCATGATATCGGGGTATGCCCAGAGCGGGGATATGGCTGAAGCGAAGAGACTTTTTGATGGGTCTCCTTATAAGGACGTATTCACTTGGACGGCGATGGTTTCTGGGTACGCCCAAAATGGGATGCTGGAGGAGGCGAGGAGGATGTTCGATAAGATGCCAGAGAGGAACTCGGTCTCATGGAATGCAATGATCGCAGCATATGTGCAGTGTCGGAGGGTGGACGAGGCGGAGGAGCTTTTTAATTCAATGCCATGCAGGAATGTCAACTCCTGGAACACAATGATCACGGGGTATGCACAGGCCGGGATGATTGAACGGGCTCATGAGATGTTTGATATGATGCCCCAGAGGGATTCCGTTTCGTGGGCTGCCATGATTGCTGGGTTATCTCAGGGTGGGTTCGGCGAGGAGGCGTTGCGGCTCTTTATAGAGATGGGTAGGAGTGGGGAGAGCATGAACCGGTCGTCATTCACTTGTGTGTTGAGCACATGTGCCGACATTGCAATGTTGGAGTGTGGAACGCAGGTGCATGGGAGGCTTGTGAAGGCAGGTTACGGGATGGGTTGCTTTGTTGGGAATGCACTCCTCGCAATGTATTGTAAGTGTGGGAGCATAGATGAGGCATACAAGGCATTTAAGGAGATGGCAGAGAGGGATGTTGTCTCGTGGAACACCATGATTGCTGGCTATGCTAGGCATGGGTTCGGGAAGGAGGCGTTGGAGATATTTGATACCATGAGAACAACAGACACAAAGCCAGATGACATTACCATGGTAACCATTCCTCGATCCCCAATAAAGTGCTGACAAAACTTTGCTATATACTGCATCTATATTGTTTCATATCTAAATAGTTCCATTAATAATTGAGAAGTTTGTTATTGCTGCTGTTGCTTAAAACGCCACAGAATCATCTAGATAATTGTCTCTTGATAAGATAATAATATTTCTGAGAGATATGGGAGGAGTTCAACCCAATACTATACATTACCCAGGTCTAAATTCTTGGGGATACACTATTGCAGATTCGAACCCGGAACCTCTGTTTTTGGCAGCAGCGTGTGACCACTAAGGCAAAACTCAGTTTGCAACATGACAATAAGAGTGAGTGCAGGAAAATGCACTTGCTTTTAATTATTGTTTAACTATTTATAGGTCATTTTGCTGATATGGTGTCTCAGAGTATTATTTGGACTTGTTTCTTTAACGGTTCTTACTGACAAAAATATGCTTTCCTTAGTTTGACTAGTATTTTTATCATTAATGAAGCATGCTTCTTAATATGGGCTTAGAAGATGATAGTGAATATACTGTATTTCCTTCTTAACTCCAGTGACTGTAAACTCTATAAAGGATGCTAATCTGATAGAGATGTGAGCTGTATCATATAGACCATGCAAAAAACAAATTAACATTGGATTGCTAGTAGCTAACACATGTTGGTGCTTCTTATCTCATGCTGTTATGTTCATTTCCTTATCTCACTTTTCTCAGGTTGGCGTCCTGTCAGCATGCAGCCATGCAGGGTTGGTGGATAAAGGCATTGCTTACTTTTATTCTATGCATCAAGATTTCGGGATAACAGCAAAACCAGAACACTATACTTGCATGATGGATCTTCTTGGCCGAGCAGGACGCTTGGAGGATGCTGAGGCTCTTATTAGAGAGATGCCATTTGAACCAGATGCATCCATGTGGGGTGCTTTACTAGGTGCAAGCAGGATTCATCGGAACACTGAATTAGGTGAGAGGGCAGCTGAAAGGATATTTGAGATGGAGCCTGATAATGCTGGAATGTATGTTCTTCTTTCAAATCTATATGCATCGTCAGGTAAATGGACTGATGTAGATAAAATGAGGGTAATGATGCGGGAAAGAGGTGTGAGGAAAGTTCCTGGGTTCAGTTGGATCGAGGTGAAGAACAAGGTTCATACATTTTCAGTTGGCGACTCGGTGCACCCTGATAAGGAGAAGATATATAGTTTTTTAGAGGAACTGGATATGAAGATGAAGAAAGCAGGTTATGTGTCTGCTACAGCGATGGTTTTGCATGATGTGGAAGAGGAGGAGAAAGAACACATGCTTAAGTATCACAGTGAGAAGCTTGCTGTTGCATTTGGAATTTTAAATGTCCCCCCTGGGCGGCGCATTCGAGTAATCAAGAACCTCAGAGTATGTGAGGACTGCCACAATGCTTTCAAGCATATATCTGCTATTGAGAAGAGGTTGGTAATTTTGCGAGATTCCAATCGTTTTCACCATTTTAGTGGTGGGTCGTGCTCATGTGGGGATTACTGGTGACGGTAAACAGATTTGACTTTAGCGTTATCAAAGTTGCCCTGCAACATCATAGTTTGATATTTACTGAAAGAACCCTGGAATTTATTTACATGCATTTTACCAGCAAAAGTTGCCCGATACCATACAAATTTTAAAAGGAAGAAATTTGGATGATACCATTCTGGATCAGAAGTTTCAAGGATGTGCCTTCTTGTGATTGGTTGAAATTTAGAATAAGAATGGATTCATAAAGAAACCTGAATTGAGATACATTTTGTTGCTGTTGAAACGGTTGCTTGTGCCAACTTTGTGAAAACACCAGATCTGCTTGAGAGTTGATGAGGGAAGAGACCACTCAGAAATGAAGTGAGAAAATATATGGTAAAGCCAGCGTTGGCCCATTATCATGGCAAATGATGAAGAAAGAAGCATGAAGCCGAGCCACTATAATTGGGATAAAGCTTGTTGGATATGTTTCACGATTATATGAAGAAACAGGTCTTGTGATTCCCGAGTTTCTGGGGAATAATGAAGACATCAGTCGTCCTATCCTTTGCTTTATGCCCGTATAAGCATTGCAAGTTTTGACTGAGATGCTTGGTTTTAAGCATTGGTAGATGGAACAGCTTAGAGAGGCTAACTAACACCCGAAAGATCAAACAAATATGGAATTCTCCAACAGGCTGCAGAAACCGAGCAATCCTGGATAATGAGGTTGGCATTTCTCTAGGGATTATTGGTTAGACACGGATGTTGGAACAGCTTGTTTCAGTAAGCTCGAAACTCATTAAAGTTGGCAAGTAGTGATATCAGAACTATTTATTGACCAATGCAGTTTAATTCAAATGCTAATGAACATTGCAGTCATGCGACGATAATGCTGCCTACCTGGTTTGGCTACAAAATGCAGCGATGGTTTATGGTTCTTCTAAAGGACCAGGTACAACAACGCTTGATACCAAGAAGACATCTTATTGCAATACTCTTACCTGAGACCTCCCATATTTCATTCAGTAAGCTCTCCTTAAACCTGGAGCTTCGTTACCAGCTTCACCAAACAACCCCTTCTCTAGTACCCAATCCTCAATCATCGCCTGAGAACTCTGCCCCTGGTCAGCAGGGACGAGATGCCCGGCCCCAGAGATGACGACATGGCTCAAGCTCCCCCACCTCTGCACATACCCGGCCAGCTCCCCATTCACCTTCCAGACCTTCCTCTCCGCCTTCAGGAAGTTATCCAGGCCATCCCACTCCATCTCCTTCATCCAAGCCTCCGTCGATACCACCCCGTCTCTCAAATCATATATGCCCTGGTACAGCAGCACCCTGCTCTTCCTCACCAGCTCCTCCAACATAAACTTCACGCTCTTCATCACATCTTCATGCAGAACACTTTCCACGGTTTCGCTGCACTCCTCCCAAACCACCCCTTTGGCGACACCCAATGCCTCCTTCACCTCATCCTTGTTCAGCAGAACCCCAACCATGTCGGATTCGTAAGGCTTTTTCTTTGTCAGATCATACAGAGTTGCCAGCCCCGTCATGTTCCGTAGCTGATGCAAGACGTGCTCTCTCGCATCTGATGCCTCCGACCACTTCTCCTCCAGTGTCAATTTGATCGCGATGCTCTGAATCTCCTCAAGGTACCCTCTCTGCCTCTCGTTGATCAGCCCAGTGAAGTATGCGCTCGCCGCATGCGTCGCCACTTGCGCCACCGGATGCGTCAGTCCATTCCCAATCGCAACACCCTTTAAATCAATCCGGAGAGACATCGGTAGCTGGGAGTTCTGCTGCAATATGTAGTAGCCGGCGGCCGGTATGTACTTCCCGGCGTAGCTTTCGCCGGTGAGGTAAAGTGGGCGGGTCTTGAAAGAGGAATTGGAAGAGAGGAAAGACTGGAGGGCGCCCCAGAGGTGTTTGGCGACGGTGGGCTGGTCCCGGGGGATGTCGTCGGGATTGGCGGCAGTGCTGAAGCCGGTGCCGAGGGGGCTGTCGATGAAGAGGAGGCCGAAGCGGCGGTTCCAGGCAGCGGGATTGGAGCGGAGGGTGGGCTCGTCGGTGACGACGAGCCAGGGGCCGAGCTCGAATAGGTTGCCGAGCATGGAGGAGCAGCCGGGGCCGCCTTGGAGCCAGACGAGGAGTGGGGTGTGGGTGAGAGGGGTGAGGGGATGCTGGGCTTCGTAGTAGGCATAGAAGAGGGCGGCGGACGAATTGCAGCTGGTGGCGTTGATGGGAAGGTAGCCGGATTTGGTGGGGAGAGCTTCTTGGGGGAAGAGAGAGGTTGGAGTGGCAGGGAGGAGGAGGAAGGGAAGGACGGAGAGGAGGAAGAAGAGAGTTGACTCCATCTCCATGGGGGTGGCTGGTGAGTGATGTAGAAGGTAGGGGTTTAAGAATGCAGTAGACGGCCGATGCAGACTTCTATCTGATTTTGATAATCTGATATAATATTTAAGATAAATTATAAAAACACTTCATTCATTTTAATTTAATTTTATTTATATTTTTTATTTTAAAAAATATTTAACTAATTTTTAAAATTTTTAAATAATTTTATTACATGATATCTTATAAAATAATCAAAATATTATTCTCCTCTTTCTTCTTACTGTTTACTCTCACTCTCAATGTTCCTTCTCTCTCCTCCTTTTTCTTTTCTCCTCTTGGATTACCCCCTCCTTCTTCATTGTCAATATCTCTTCTCCCTCCTTATCCCTTCTTATTTTTCTCCTTATTTCTTCCTCATCAACCTTGTCCCAATTCATCCATGAGTTCTTTCACTCTATGATGGCTTTCTCTATCTCTATTCATTTATTGCTGATGATCTTTTTTTTCTCTCTTTTTTCTTTTCATCTACTTATCTTTCTCATCCTCTAAGTTCATCCATGAGTCTACTTCTTCTATGATGATTTTTTTCATTTCCATCAATTTCTCACCAGCAATTCATCCTTCTTTCTCCTCTTCCTCCTCATCTCTTTCTCTTTTTTACCATTTTCCTCCTTTAAGTCTATCTCTGAGCTCTCCATCTTCATAATGGCTCTCTTTACCTAGCTTGTTTCTTACCAGCGACCCTTTCTTCCCCCTCCTCTCTTTTCTCACCCTCTTCTCCTTCTCTTTCTCTTCTTTCTCCTCTAATCCATTAATGCCATCCTTCTCCTCTATGCCAATCTTCACAGCCCCGCCTTCCTCATTTATGATAGTTTTTTCTACCTTCATTCATTTTACATTAGTAATCCTTTCTTTCTCCTTCTTTCCTCTTTATCCTTTTTTTCTCTAAGCCCACCTATAAATCCTCCCCCTCTACGGTGATTTTATCCATCTTCATCCTTTTCTTATCGATGATTTCTCTTTTCTCCTCTTCTTCGTCCTCCTCACTTCTCATTCTCCTCCTTTTCTAATCCCACTCATAAGATTTTCTATATTGTCTTTCTCTCCACAATGACCTCTACGATCCGAACCTTTTTCTTTATGGTGGCTCCATCATCTTCATCCCTGGCTTGATCCCTCCTATATGAGTAAGAGGTGTTTTTGTCCATTTAAATAGTAAACTAATATTATTTATTAATGAGTGAATAGTATGATCATTTTGAAATATCTCAAAAATTTTAAGGAATAGTTTGATAATTTTTTTATTTAAAGAGGTATAAGTAAAAATAGGTTAAAGTTATACGGGTATTTCTATAATTTATTTTAATATTTATTGTTTTTATTAGTATTTATCTTATATATCAAGTTTTTTTTGAAATAATAAAATAATAATCAATAATCATTATGGATTGATAGATTTAGAATTTATAGCTATTTTCTTATTTTATTCGATTCAGAATCTAGTTGTATCTCTTTTCTCTTCAGTTTCCGCAGGAGTCAAAGCATTTTTATGTGTTTGGATGGGTTGGAGATGTTGCTCCCATTTCTTTCTCTATCATGAGGGAGGCATGTGCAGGAGAAGTCTGGATTGGATGGCTCGGTGTATGGTGGCTTTCCTCTTTCATGACATTTTCTATCAAGAGAGAGGTGCACACAAAAAAAAAGAAGAAAAAGAAAAACTCTGCTCCTATCTCTTTCCTTATCATGAGAGGAGCGTGCACAAGAAGTCTGGATTGGACAGCTTGATGTGTGGTGGCTCTTCTCTTCTATGCCATTCTTTGTTAGGAAAGAGGCACACATACAAAACAAAAAGAACAAAGAAAAAAACAACTCTATTTCCATCCCTTTTCTTATTATAAGAGGGTCACACATAGGAAGTCTCCATTGGATGGCTCGATGAGAGGAGTTTGGATTGGATGGCTCGATGAGAGGTGGCTCTCCTCTTCCATGCCATTCTTTGTAGCAGAGAGGCACATGTAAAAAAAAAATTTTAAAAACGGATAAAGGAATTGGGTGGATGATTGTGTTTTCAATCTGTTTAGTGTAGGGTTAAATGGTTATTAAAAAAGAGTGTGGTGTTGATTTATAGGGATGGTGATGTGTCGATTTTGGATGGTGTTGATGTATGGATTCAAATCAAAAAACAAGAAATTATAATGATCCAAAGAGATTTTAGCGATGGTTGCAAAGAGCTCTATTTATCCGGCAATGAGGGGGATGGATTAGCAAAGGAAGTGATCTATCGATTTAAGGTGCATTGTATGGTCATATCGATATGGTCGTAGATGGGAAAGAGGATTAGTTGGTTCGCTTTTTAAGGGAGATTGGTAGTCAATCTAATCTTGCATTATTTGCCATTTACCTCTAGTTTGATGGTATTCTGATATTTTTATCAGATGTTGGGGGGTTGTGCTTGGTTTCTCATAGCCTTCCAATTTCTATGGTATATCATCTGAAAAGGGTACATCGCCGCAAGTATATAATGGTTTGTGATTTTTTTCTCATGAAATATTTGGGGGATTACCATGAGGTTTGCTACAGCTTTCTATCGGAACACATCATTTGAGGGTAGATCTCCGATCATTTGCACCTTCAGTGATTTGTATCCTTTCTATGTGTTGTGTTTTTTTTTTTTGGATTTAGAGATGATTTATGTATGGAGTTTGGGTGGGGGAGCCAACGTTAGGCATGGAGGATTGCTGCTCGCCTTTGACAATCATCCATTCCATTAAAGAGGCCATGATCTATGGAAGAGCAAACGTCGGGTTTGGAGGGTTGCTGATCACATTCGGCAGTCATCCACTCCATTAAAGAGGTGGTGTAATGGTAAAAAAAATTTGAGTTATCGAATTACAGGATTCGGGTTAGTGGGTCTAAGGTTCATGGATTTTGGATACAGGTTATTAGTCTACAATTTTTTGGTATTGGGTTAGGAGATTGTGGAATCGGATGAATTGGGTTAGAGTTAGTATTACAATTGGTGTTTGGATTAGGTCAGATGTAGGTTAAGGTCACAGTCAGGTTAGATCAGGTGAGGGTTAGGGTTTATGGGTCTACAGTTTTAGATATTGGGTTAGAAGATTGTGGTATCAGGTAAATCGGGTTAGGATTAGTATCACAATTGGTGTCTGGGTTAGGTTAGGTGAGGGTCAAGGTCAGGTTAGGTGAGGGTCAAGGTCAGGATTTATATTAGAGTTTGGGTTAGAAATATGGTTAGGATTAGGGTTAGGAGTAGTGACTTGGTCAAGTTAGGGTCAGGGTTTATGTTAGTATTGGGATTAGGGTTTTTGTTAGCATATGGGTTAGAGACACGGTTAGGGTTAGTGTTAGGATTAGTGTCAGAGTCAAGGTGGTCAGGTTAGGGTTAAGGGGACGGTTGGAGGTTAGAGTTTCGACTGTGGGGGAGATTGGATTGGAGAAGATGATTAGAAATAGAGAAAAAAATGGTTGGGATCGATCTCATGGTTAGGATTAGAGCAATAGGACTGTAGATCAAGCTTAGGATGGACGGTGGAGAGGCTTGCAATGGAGAAGGTGAATAGAAAAAAGGCGGGGTAGAGCAGAGAGAAGAAGGATATGTGAAGATGTGATAATAGAGGAGGAAATTTAAAAAAAAAGAAAAAAAAAATAGTAAGGAGGAAGTAGAGAAAAATTAAATTGAGATGATAGAAAATATCTAATTCTTACCTCGAAACAGGTTGTTGGCGTCCCTGTGCTGGAGGATGCAAGAAAAAAGGAGGAATTGAGTTGTCAAGGCGGCATGTAGGATAATGCTCATCTCCAAGACATTGGCTCTATCAATAGAGAGAGAAGAGAGAGGATTGTAGAACAGACAATGGTGGGGTAGGATGGTGGTCAGGAGAAATTGGAGAGGAGAGAGAGTTGGGGAAGGGGTGGTGGTGGGGTAAGCCAGAAAAATGGTGGTGCTTGAGAGAAAGCCGGAGAGGAGAGGGGATTGGGAGAGTGGCGTTGATGGAGGGAGTGGGGCAAAGGTCAGGTGGTCATGAGAGACCGAAGAGAAGAGGGAGGTTCGGAAGCGGCGATGAGGAGAAGGAGGTTGAGAAGCGATGGTGATGGGTAGAGGAGTAAAAGGATTAGGTTTAGGGTTTCTGAAAAGATAAAAACATAATAAAAGTATACATGTAGGGTGCATAAAATTGATAGATTTTAAAGAACTATGTGGTTAGCCACATAAAAATTATATGCGGAAATGATTTTGAATTAACTTTTATGCTGGCATCTTCATAATTTTTTTATAAGTGAACTATTTTTTTTTTCTCTTTATTTGATTTTGTGTTGGATATTTATATATAACAGTCCAGAGGATATACATATTATCCATAAATTTTAAAAAATAATTAGTATAAGTTCATTGTAATATTATATACATATTTTATCATTATATTTTCCTTTTTTTTTGATAAATTTTTTATAATTTGATCATATTTTTAATTATTTTTTTTAATATCTATGCAGTTCAAACGTTTTAAAAGCACCAAAGATTAAGAATTTTTTGGACTCTATCTTCTATTTGTTAAGACCTGCAGCATAGTCAATATATAATATTGCAGGTCTCATGGTACATAATATTACACCCAAAACAGCTCGAGATGATGGATAATTGCAGCAAATTGTTCAAAAAAGGACACAAGTTAACAGAACTCTCAAATTGATTGCGCATTACAAAACAACCGCATGTGGACTCATGATGCAGCAGCTAGGAGCGGTGTGATGTAGAGATTTTAGAACCAGAATCAAGCATAACCAAGCAACAAAGCTAGCAGCCCATACTCGAAAACAAATCTGCGGCATCTGCGGCAACTGAATGAGATAAAAGATCCCGGAATACCCCAAAGCAAAAGGAAGTAGGAGACAAACTTCACTCCTGTCTGTCTTCAGCTCAAATTACATCAGCGTAGTCCAACATAATTTTATGCTGTATCCATCAAGCATATGCCTTTGCAGCAGCACCAAGGCACCATAAAAGTACATCCAAAATATGAAAATGAACGGCCATAAGCAAAAGCATAGAAGTGGAGAAGTACCAAACGAATAACTTAATAGTATTGATAAAAGAACAGCATACACATAAAGTATTGGGTGAACAGCCAGAACAATGTAGCAGCAGTAAGATACCCAGCCCTGAAGCAATGCAAGCTGATAATTTAATAAACAGCCGAGCAGTGATTGAAGTGCAATTGAATAACCCCTGTTCACCGATCCTTTCCAACTAAGAATACAATTTCTTAGTGAAAACCATCCTGCACTGTTTCATGTGTGGCGCAACAAGCAAATACCATACGGCCGCTACCTTGTAGATCCTTATTCACCATGTAATCTGCCAGTTTAGTTCACTTCACGAAAAGCATGAGAAATTTTAAAAAATTAATTAATTGCCTTCCACTCCCATAAATCTTTACTAGAGGTATATGCACGTACTTGTATGTGGGGGATGAGTGAGCCAAGAAATAACTGTAGCACAATCACCTTCCAACCAAATAGAAGTGGCTTTCGGGTTATCTACTGCAGCCTAAACTCCCAGCCAAGCAGCAATATGTTTTGTAAAACGTATCAATGAAGACTACAAGAGTTTGCCCTGAGTTTACAGCACATTAGCTTTATGATCCCTAATAACATATCAAGTGGCCGTTTTACCGGATACAACCAAAGCATCAAAGTTTACCTTAAGAGTATTCCGAAGAAAAGAGATAGCCACGATACCATTTGTCCTAGATGGATATAGATATCTTATTGATTATAGCTATCTTAGTACCTACACGGAGCACGTCTCACCTACACCCTTCTTGAAACAGTATGGTCAAAAAATACAGAAGCTCTTTGAATGAGCTTAGGAGCGAAACTAACTTGATTGAATATTCTTTCATTGTGGATTTGTCAGAGCAACCAAGTTATATATGCCACAAGCGTATAAATAAAATTATAAGTGGTTAATGGCAACAAGTCCTAAATGGCTCAGGATCGCCTGGTATTCTCCCTCTTTTAGGCTTGTGATAGATTTATTGTCATCATATAATAGCTCATTCCAAATTGATGTTAATCCTCGTTGCTTTCCTTCTCCATGTTGTCTTTTATACCCTCCATCCAAGTCATTCAAAACCCCCTCGGCTGCAAGCTTCCGCTTTTCTCCTTCCCACCAACAATCCTTTTTTTTTTTTTTTCTTTTTCTTTTTTTTCTTTTTTTTTTTTGATGAGAAAGGGAGGTGTCACCTCTTTGGTGAACCACCAAGAATTTTATTAAGAAAATATTCACATGGTTAGGGGGTATTTACAAGGGCCATGTGCCTGCTCACATGCCGAGGTGTCCAGGCTACACGTGAGCCTTCCTTGATTAAACTGATGAGTTTAGCGGTATCTTCTGAGAAAGCGCCATAGTAGGTAGATGGACCGTTGGACAACTCTGGATGGGAAGGTCGCTTGTCGTTAAAAGATTCGGCTATTTCTTTCCCGCCAAAAACTCCAGTAGATGTGCAACTTGACCTCCTCCATACTTCCTCCAGCCTCTCAGAGATCTTGGGCAAGTTTAGAATTCTGATGAATTGCTGCCACACTAGTTTGGTGAAGAAACACTCCAGGAACAGATGATTAACCGTTTCCTTCCTACCAATAATCATGTCCCTTCTCTCCTTTCTTCCTTCAATCTTGAAACAACCTAATCCTCTGCATCTTAAGGCACGGAACTCGCCCACCATTCCATGATTCATTTCAAAATCTCACAGCACAATTATTTGGCACGTTTTAAGGATTTTAATTCGAGATAAAAGGAAGAAGAGTGGAGGAGGATAATTTTAGAAGATGAGGATTTTACAACAAAGCTTGAAAGGGAGGCGAGAGTTTGATGTAACTTGGCCATAGACTAGTAAATAAAAACTGACGTGTTCATGAGATGGATAAGAGGAAGAAACATGCATGATATCTTGTCTCATGTTGCTCGAAGTAAAATCTTTTCATGCTATAAGATTATGTGGATAAGGATCGAGAATTTTGTGTTAGATATTTTAAATATTCTGCAAATTGTTGAGATCTGACAGGCTGACAACTATCAGTTAAATATTTTTATATCTTCTCTTAAGCATATGTTGAAAGAGTTATAATGAAAGAGCAAAAATGTTATCTCATGAAAACTTCAATAATGGAGCATGTAACGTGGTTTATACGTTTGTAAATTGCTCATGTAACCACGTGAATTTGCATTCCGCCAAATGCCAAACAGATCACCTCCACACACGCACGTGCATAAACTCACCGCTCCAACATACTTGTTTTATTTAAGCGCAGAACATATATCAAAAAGTAATAAATATTTTTTCACCTTACAAGTTGATTTTACGCTAGTAGAAATTTGCATCGCAACAATTATCTCTTAAAATCATCCTTTTTATTGAGAAGTTTTTTTATTAAAAAAAAAATTTATAATTCATAGCTGTGATGGATGTTTGATGAATAGAGCACGTAGAAATAAATGGTTGTGATCGGTGGCATGTACAGCTATCTAGCGCACCCAGCGTGAGGCCTAATTTCCAACATAGCAAAAATACCAGCGGCGCAAGGACACGTGTGACGGTAGATATTTGTGCTGGGGTTGAGATGCATTGTGATAACGGTGTATCAGCATCATCCATTCTCGTGACATGTGTGGACGGTTCTACCATTCATCTCTCGGAGATCGCCGAAATAGCCCTTGCCTCATCTCCCTCTCTCCCCAAGAAAACCCTCCCCGGCACCGGTGCCCGGGACCGAGAGCCCAACTCGCCCTCTCCTCTCCTCCTCTCCACTCTCTCTCTCTCTCTCTCTCTCTCTCTCTCTACCCTCTCCCCGGCACCGCCTCCGATGCCGCCTCGCCCTTCCCTCCTCTCTCCTCCCTCCCCTCCCCTCTCTCTTCTTCCCCTCAGTCGGACCCCTCTCTGGATCCCCTCCTCCTTCCGCTTGCCCACGAAGACGCCTTTCGATTCCTCCTCTCGTCGCTTTCGTCCCGTTTCTCTCCCGGTCTTCAGCTCAGGTAGCGTCCTTTCTGTTTCCTCGCTGTCTAATGGGTTCAAACTCTTGTAATTCTTGTCGGATTCATCTTTACTGTCTTCTTGTTCTTCTTTAGGTGCACCAGTCGTTGCTGAAGCGGCTATTGGATCAAGGGGAGTAGAAGAAGAAGAAGTGGAAGGGTCGAAATTCTTGGAGGTCGGGTACATAAGTACCACTCATGGGATCAGAGGGGAGCTCCGGGTGGTCTCAAGCACGGATTTTCCCGAACTTAGATTCTTCAAGGTATTAAAGCAAAAGTGGAAAATGACGATATTTTTAATAAGAAATATGGCTTCTCCTTTCTTTCTTGATTTTTTGCTTCGATGTTATAATATTTCTCTTCTTTCTTTTTCTTGTTTGGTCTTTTGCTCCTGAAGCCGGGAAGAAGATGGCTGAGGACCCGTATTTTGGGGAAAGAAATTATCTCGGAAGTGGAGCTCACAGGAGGTAGAAGCCACCCAGGGAAGAAGTGTTGGATTATTAGTTTTAGCGGGATCGATACCGTGGACAAGGTAAGCCCAATTGCTCATTTAATTAGTCCGAATTCTATTTACGAGCATTCTTTTCTGTAGGGTAAGGCAACAAAAAGAAGAAGAAGAAAAAATGTTCGATCATGGTGTTAAGCTTTGAAAGTTAAAGAATTATAATTGAACTATATGATGGTTGTATGTCTCAATCGCTTACACCAGCTTTAACATGATGATCATGGTAGTCCTGAGCATAAATAAAATATGTGAGATTTCATGAAGGTTGATTCTTAAACCCTACCCTAACAGGAAGTTGAATGCAAATATTTGATATCCCAGGATGAGACTTTATATTCAGGGAAGCAAATGTTAGGGAGAAAAATTTTGCGAACATACAATTTTGCCGGTCAACAATTATTATAGGGTCTGCATAGATGCCAATGATATTGAATTTCTTGGAATATCATTCCATTCCATCTAGGACTGTTGCTTCACATAAAATGAGATTGCTGTTCTTCTTTAAGGTAAGTTGACCTCTAGAATAGAATTGTTGGAGATGGAATGGTGGTTTCACTGGGCCCTCTGCCATTGATTTCGTAAGTTTGGTTTATTTGTTAAGGTTTTGATATATGTGAAAATATTGACTTCTTGCTCTCCTAAATGTGGGGATTTTTTTTTCCATGAGAGGAGTATTACGTGTTATAAAATTTGCAAATTTAGATAACCTCGATTCTGAGGATTTTCTGAGGTCATAGCCTGTGAATACTTCAAGATGTGTGACTGCTTGCTGAAAAGATAACCTTTTCATATATTAGTTTGTAAGGAACCAAAACTTAATACGAAGGCTGAGCATGTCATTATAGTTGGAGTAAAGATCATATTGTGATATTTCTATATTGCTTTGGTTCAGAAAGCTTAGAAAAATGTAGAAAGCTTTAAAAAATTGTAGTTTAATTATATCGAGGTTCCAGATTACATTATGTATTTTTGAACCATCATTAACTTGGCTTATATATGAAAGAGGAATACAGTCTTTGCTCTTTTGTACATCATTTAGAATTTGTTGGAGTTGGTTTTCTATCAGTCATTTTATTTACTTGGATGCAGTTTTTTTTATTTCAATATCTGGTATATTATTATTATTATTATTTAGTATAACGCTGACTATCTACCTACATCTTTCTCATCTCAGGCTAAGCAGATGGTTGGTTCAACTTTGCTTGTAAGCGAAGAAGACAGGCCAGAATTGGAGGAAGGCGAGTTTTACACTCATGATCTTGTTGGCATGAAAGTTGTTCTTAAGGTTCATCTTTCTTCATTGTCTTCTTCTTTTCATGGTTGTTATTGTGCTATCGTTTTTACTAGTTACAAGCCACTAAATTGAAGAAAATACAGCGTTTTTTTTTGGAACAGTGTTCCTCACTCCAGCTGTTTTGCATTTGCAACCTTTTGACATGAGCTCTATAATTTTCTGAAGATATACACTTAGTTTACACTTTCACCGCAACAAAATGATGTTCTTTATAGTTTTGATGGAGTTCATCTCAAACAAATTTGCACTTAGTCTATGAACTTATATTGACTTGTCATCTTTCCTTGATCATCAGTAATTTCAGAGTTCATTTTTATCTTCTTTTATATTATTTGGTTCTTTCTTTAAACTAAGCTGGCAAGCCTTCCTCATCGAATTAGACAATAAATGTACTTTCTCTTCCTTGCAGGAAACAGGCAGACTAGTGGGAACTGTCATTAATGTATTCAACTATGGTGCTGATGATCTTCTAGAGGTCATGCCTGAGTCATCAAAGCCAGATTTAAGTTATCATGGTTCACATGTATGGGTTCCATTTGTTGAAGCAATTGTCCCCGATGTTGACATGGATAAGAGAGAAATGCGGATCACTCCTCCAAGGGGACTTCTAGAGCTGAATTTACGTTCTGATGTGGGATCCAAAAAAGAAAGACGCCAGCTGGTTAGGTCTGCTCCTTCTTATTGCATTTGAAATATCTGTATTGAAGATATACTGCTTTACCCTGCTAGACTATCTGTTTTGAGTGGTAACCCAAAGTCTCCAATTGGAATAAGAAGGTTATTTGCATGTTTAGAAATAGTTCTGCATACTCTGTGTGCTTTTTGTGTTACCTTTTTCCTGTTATGAAATTCAGGTTCTCATATTCTGTCATTTACACCATATTGACAGAGTTTGTAGGTACAATCTTTATCATCTAATGATGCAAGACTCTTTGATTTAGCCCATTCTAGAAATACGTTCCTCTACAAGCTGACTGCATGCTATTCTTTCACCAAAAATGCACTTGCTGGTTCTAGCTTAGTAGCTTATTATAAGACCAGTCTTGTTGTGTTGTTGAAACATTGAGCTTATCTTTCAATTAAACTTCTTAAAACAGAGGTTATTATCCATAAACAATTTCTAGTCAAAGTTTGCAGGATCTCTATCTGTTCATGAAATTATATCACTAAAACGAACAGATAACTGATTAATTGAACAATTTGTATACTATCAAATGTAATGTTAATTTCACATATTATTGATGAATCTGTCCCAACTTAATCATTTGAACTAATTCCTTTACAGTACCCCTGCACAATCTATTATAAAGATTTTCAAGAATTTTTGAGGTGGCTGTTCTTAAGATGTATTTGGTTATCTGAATGTTAAGTATACTGTGTGGATTATAAAATTGCAGTTAGTTTCTGTCGGGCAACTCCTGATAACTTAGGAATATCCTAGTGATATTTGACTTTTGTTTGTACACGAACTTTTGCATGGATATATCAATGTTTTAGATATGCTCTACAGTTTTTGAGATTGTAGTTGTTTGTATGCTCAGCTTCTTTTCTTGCATTTTAATTGTGATAAGTTTACCAGCTAGGACTACCATATAACTTTCATCTTTATCAGGTGTTTCAATCTCTAAATTTGATGTTGGAACTCTTGACAGTTTTACATGGTCAAATTACTGGTTTCTTCATTGTTTTTCTTTGGTCCTTTTTTCTTTTCTTTGTTACAAGTGACTTTCATTTATGGTCACCTAAAACTCGGTATGCACATCTCGTGCATGCAGGGGTTCAGCTATCTGCTGCACTGACCCATCCTGTTGGTACTGTACCGTTCCAGAAGGAGAATGACATGCTGGGTGAGGGTGGGACACTGGTTCCTTCATTTCTGGGAGACCCCACACCTTCTCCTCGAAACTGGTTGGGAAAGGCCGGTTCAATTGGTACCAAGCATGACCTAACTGAGTTACTTTTTTCGAAAAAAAGGAGTGGGGTAAGGGGTGCCATGCTCTCTTCTCTCCTGGGTTCTTTAATGGGTTTGCCTCAATCTAAAAAGAGGGAGAGAGGGGAGGAGGGGAAGGTTGGAGAAAATTTTCTTAAAATTCATTTAAGACAAAAAAAGTTTAAAAAATTGAATAAAAATTTTAAAAAAGTGCCCTGCTATGGTATTAGAATGCTAGATTGTCCCAAGGTCGAGTGGTAGCATCCTTGCTTTGTTTGCATTTGTCTGCATGAGTGCACATGCACAAGTTAATAATGGCGGCCCTGTGTATGAGGCTTCCACCATTGTGGGTCTGGGGAGGGTTAGATGTGCACACTGCAGTCTATTTCTAATTTTCGATCTCATGACCTACAGTGCAAACTGAAGCAACCTTACCATTGCACCAAGGCTCACCCTCACGTGCTTAAGTTAATCAAAATTGTATTCATTTGATGCCTGTGCAAAAACAAATGGAGGCTCACCCCCACCCCGCACCCCACCTTCCCCCCCAACCCTTCCTTCATCCTTGATTCCTTTCCCATCCCCTTTATTTTTCATTTAATGATGTGAATGTAATTCTAGTGATGAGATGCATAATTTAAGCATTCGGTGTATGATCATTTTGGTGAACTATCACAGGAATGGAAAGAAAAAAAGAAGTCACAGCGACGTCTTATTGCAGCTAAAAAGAAGTTGATTGAAATGGACCAGAAACATCTTCTGGAAGGATTAAGATTTGGAGATAAGGCCCAAAAGAGTTGGCTTGCAAAACAGATTGCAGAAATTGATTTCAAGTTGCTTCAACGTGCTATGGAGAGTTCTAGCATACCTCATGACAGGTAGAGAGATGTCCCTTTCTGTCTAAGCTTCTACACATCCTGCATATTATGAATTCAGATGTTATTTTTCTGTTGAAATTTTGATATTAAATTGTGTAGAAGTCCAGTCAGTAATCTTTCATGATAATTTAACCACTGCACTCAATAAGATGTTACTAAGGCATGCCTGCTTACCTACTAATAACCAAATGCTTGTAATATATTGTTTCATTGTGAAAGTTGAGCTTTTAATACCTTTCCCACTCTCTGTTTTCATTGGCTTTTTTTTTATTTTCTTTGTTCTTTATTCGTTGACCTCCCATTCAATTGTGGGTCATGGTTTGCTTTCTTTCTTTCATATCTATGCATTGTTAGTAAATTCACACAAGTTGATTATCTGCTTTGACTGCATTCTTCATCTTGCCATAAGTAGCCATGGAATTGAAGGTCTTATATTAGGTTTGAAGTTTTGAATATTTTTGTAGAATGTAAATTTATATTTCCTAAAACCCAATTGCAAGTTAAAATTTGTATTTTTCTTTTCATATATTCTCTTGTGCAATGTCTTTTGTGTAAACCAATGCAATCTCCAGCTTGCTGCAAGACTGGAGGCTTTTTCCTTATGCATGAAGTGGCATGCTTCATCTCTCCTGGAGTGCGCCAAACAAACAGTTAATATATATCGCAAATGTGTTGAGTACCTTTTTTTGTTCCTCTCCCTGTCTACCTGGTAAAACTTGTAGGAAAATCCAAATTTGGAATCATTGCTTCAGAAAAATTCCATTTCCTGTACCTCCAAACACCTGACATGTATTAGATCATTGTTTATGACCTTATGCAATATTGGCTGTTATAGATGTGTAATTAAATTTGGAATTTGCTCAATGTCTAAAGCTTCAATTCTGCTTAGAGGTCAAGAATCATGCAAATAAAAAAAACTGCTATTGCATCAGTAATGCATGGGCATTTATTTATTTTATGTGAAATTCTTTATTTCCTAAATCCGATATCCATAAACAATTAGAGGTCTAACTTGCTTTTTTGAAATTATGGACCAGACACAACTTATCAGAATTTATTGATGCTAATTCAGCTGTATTGCTGAAGAACACAATGAGATTGTCTCACAAATATCTCATGAGAAATGAAAGTGAAGGAAGGAATGACTCGAATTATGAATTGCACGAACAGGGTTTACAACTCCTTTTAGACTCTAAAGCTGCTATCATTCTTGTTGTAAATAACAAGGACATTCTTGAAAGGGGTTTTGAGACAGATAATGTTTGTGTTGGAAGACATGAACCTATGGTCAACCGGTTTGAAGAATTACTTCTTGATTGCAAAAGATTTTTGAAGGTGAGCACTATCTGTACATTTACTATAATTGTCTCAAACTGGTCTATAGAACGAATCCCTTGAGAAATTCATTGATGTTTGCAGATCTTTTAGTTTTCTTTGGTTGAAAATTTGCATTTATCTTCATGTGTTTTTCCTTCTTCCAAAGTATGCCTGGTTCTATCATGTTTCAATCTCTAGCTTATCACAATGGGCTCCTGCATTATTTTTTTCTTTTCAAGCGTATTAGTAAATGTATAATTAGCATTCTGGATAAATATGTGTATTTCACTTGTACGTTCATTCATGAACATTCACCTTTCATTGGTTTATATGAAAGAACAATATGATAAGCTACACAACTCAGGAGAGTCAATGCAAAATAAAGCAAGGACTATACAGACGTGGTGTCATCCCTGAATTTAACTGCCTTAAAAAGGAGAGGTTTATCTTGTGATGCTTTTTTGAGATTACTGTTTCAATAACACTTGTCATTTTTCTTCAAGATTTATCATCATCTAATTCCAACTTACCAAAAGCAAGTATTTAAGTTTTTTCAAGAAAATGGATACAACCACCAAATTTCAAAAAAAAAAATAATTAAATAAGAATAGATTAGGACATTGGGCATGCACTAACTTTACAATAAGCTAAATACAAAAGCTCACTACAAATAAAAGTCCATTTAAGCATATCTCAAGAAGATAAAGGCAGCAAAGAAGAAAAATAATATTACACTTGTAAAATGTAATAGAACTGCTTCCTATTGAATGAACCTCGCAACTTCAATGTTAGCTCCATATTTACTGATCTACTATCAGCCCTGCCAACAGTGACTGCTTAACCATCTGAAGCAGTTGTTCACTTAAATGCCCATGTCATTTGAAAGTCTGTACATTTCTAAATGAAACTAGCAGAAAAACCAGCTATTTGGTTTTCAAGAATTTAAACTTTCGAATCAAGGCAAGCATATGTACTTAAAATTATGTGCATTTGTGAAGCAGCTAGATTCATGAAAGCTTTTCTTGACAGTCAAAAGAATAACTCACTGGGTGTGCCAATTCTCTTTATCTTGAAAAATTCCTTCTACTGTTCCGTCTGAGAATCAAAAGTGGTTAGTTACTCTGGAAAGATATTTACCATTCTTCATTATTTTGGAGTTTGTTTTATTAAAAAAAAATCTTTGCATCTGTTTATCTTTGTTAACTTGAAGAATTGCGTTCACATTTAAAATCCAAACTACAATGTTATTCTTAATATATGTAAGTATGTATAATATGTGTGTATGCATAATGCAATTTTTTCTGACCGGAAAAGTTACATTTCAACACAGGTGGAAGAACAGGTTATCTCAATTCCTTTAGTGATAGTTTGTCCAGATCACGAGATACAGTTGTATAAAGATTGCTTATCAGATAATGAGTACTTTGGTATAGTTAATCAAAAGGTAAGACATCATGTTCCATTGCGGATTATAATCAATCATTGCAGTGGATATTTTATGCAAGCTATCATACTGGAGTTTGTTCTGCTGTTTCATATTAGTAGTTATTTTGCTTTATCACTAGGATTTTACTTATCTTGGCTGTCTGCACAACATTGCTTTTCTTCATTTCATTGTAGGTAATAACCAGCTTTTCTTAACTCAGAAATTGTTAAAAAGAGACTGAGAAAAACACATGCAAAATATAGAAGCATTTATGGAGGAGAAGTAAGAGCATGATGCCAGAATGTAGACATTTAGAGTACAACCATAGGTAGGTATCCTTCTTATTACATATTGTATCATAAAAAAGGTTTATGGCTAGGTAACTGACAAGCTTAGTTTTCTCAGAATTTTAGTAGGTGGAAGAACTAACTAGTAGCAATTAGAGGGTTGAAGATGAGATTGAATGAGAAATTAAGGGCCTTCTTGGATGCTTTTCATCCAGCATCCACAAATAAGCTTGAATCGCTTAGCAAGTGGATTGAACTTTTGCCTATTTGAGAGGTGGGAAGGAAAGAGTTTTGGCAGCAAACTGAGAAGCAAGGTCCACAGAAGTCAAGGAGTGGTTGGTCACCTGGGTAGTGGTAGCGTGGAGACCAACTAAGCAGCCTTAATAAGCAGTGGAATCCTGCACAACTATGAAGAGTTCATAGCTTGTGGAGGCAGAGGAAATAGCACTAGTGGTAGAGTGTCAGAGTGGAAGCTTAGGTTGCTCCAACTTAGCCTTCACCATCAGCGATGGAGGTGTTTTTCTACCTTGACCCAGAATCCGAACCAGAGCCTGTTGATTGATAGTTCCATAATGTATGTATATAGGAGTATAAGCCTCGGTGAATGAGCCAAGATTTCTTATTTTCATTTGCTCTAGCTTCAATGAATCTAGCATAATCGGTTGCGCTCTTTGTTGAGGTGCTAACATAAAATAAGCTTTTTAATTTATCCTCCCAATCCAGAGCAACATCTGGCTGAAAATGGGAGGGATCGGAGAGAGGCAAGGATGCACGTAGATGTGAGGAAGGAGGAGGCTGCTTCATTTGGAAAGGTAGGGCTTATTTAATATCTACATCTTAGAGATAAGATAAACCACCTCTTTTGGGGAGTTTATTATTATTCATGAAAATTGACGATTGAAGAATGCTGGTGTGCTACTCATTAATGGTTCTCTCCTTGCCTTCATTTCTTCTCACCACCTGGTGGACCGTAAGGTATCGGCAAACAGTGGATGCAAAGCATCCGAACCAAGGTTTGTTGTTCTGGACCAAATTGGACAGTACGAGGTGTACTGTACCATATCGATTTGGTACTAATATGCAGTACGAGGGGCATATCGGTGCTCCGTATATGCCAAAATAGCCGTGTACCACCACAATAATAAGTTGGCACCACTACAGAGCCCGGTACCAAGATGGCGAACCTTGATCCTAACAGCCTCATAAGGTATCCAACAAATTGCTCAATGAATAAGGTATGATATTGTCAAAATGAAGGAATAAAATATGGCATATTGTGCTTATGCTAACCTAGGCCTTTTGCAATGCATATACTGTATTGACTTAGCAACCAATGGCATGGAAGATGCACAAGCCTGTAAAGTAACATTACTTGGTTTAAATTTAGTAAATTACACTATATGAGACTGAGTTCTTATCTATAGTATGGTCCGGATGTGTCTATGCATTATTAATAGTCCATAAGAAGTTTATCACTGCTAGAGTTTGTTGAATTGTAAAAGGAAAGCTTCATATAGTAATTTCACTTGATGGATTGCTCTTGTATCTGTGGGTTTTGCTTTTTAATCCAGATTTTCTGATATGGTGCCTGCCATGTGGATTAGTCACTTCGTTTCAAGTAAATTGAATGGTCATGATTTGCCCAAGCATACTTTATAACAGGAAAACAATTTTGTTGCTTGTTATTTTCTCCCTTCATGTAATATATTCCACCATCGTTGTAGTAGATGGTTTGCATGATTTTCCTTTTCCTAGTTAATGTTATAGGCCCCACTTTCCTGGCAAAATTCATTTGAAAAGCCCTAAATCAGTTTTGTCACAAAAATTGTTAGCTTTACATCTTTTAGATGATACAAACGATTCAGTTTAAATTAAGTATTGCATGTGAGTCCTTTGTAACATTCTCTTTAGATCGTTCTTGTCTAATAGTTGTGCTTCTATCATGTTTTAATTATATGGAATATTATAATTTAGGATTATATTCAATTCTTATGTACTGCTGTGTGCCCATTTACAGGTTTGGTTCTTAGAAGAAAGGAAGCTACCAATTATTAGCACCTCCACGGATCAGAAAAGAAACAAAATCTTATTAAAGTCTCCTTGGGAGATACTCCAAGCACCAACAGGATGTGGAGGACTTCTCAGTTTACTTACCTCACACAAAGTTGTTGATGATCTTAATGAAATGGGCATTGAGTATGTCCAGGTTAGAAAATTTAGTCTGATCTATTTTTTAATATTATTGTTAGTTGTGAGCCTTTTTTCACCTTTTCATCAACAAGCACAGTAAAATGTTGTTTTTAATAAATGTATGCTACTAGTAAAAGTGTGTGTGAGAGAGAGAGGGGGAGAGGATTGGGAATTTTGAGTCCACACATATATATTGAGATGTCACATATTAGATTTGGAATTAACAGACAACGAATCAACTAATGTGGAAAAATATATTACCAGGAATCCAGGATGTCCTACCTCCTAGCTGGGTTGTATCATCAACCATCCTTCAAGTTTCTGGGCTTCTTGCCCAGCACCCAGTTTGATGATTCATCAATATTCCCCACTCCTTTGCTTTTTAACTCAGGATCCTTGCCACACTTTAAAAAATGAAAAGTTCACAAGTAGGCAAACTAGCAGTATCAAAATGTAATCCATCCCAGGTGAAACCTGCAAACGAATCCTAAAAAAGCAAAAAAGGTAAAGCAACTTTTGGATATTCTCATCTTTCTCAAACTGGGCCTATCCTTTGTCAAACCACCATTGAGTTTGACAGAAGTGGAAATCTTCCTCCAAGCCTAGTTGGTAGAACACAAATTGTTCATAGTAAATGACTTCCAGATCATCTTTATTCATCCAAGTCACAATCTTAGAAATGTCGTAAAAGAGAAGTTCCATAAGAAGTTTCTATTGGTGCCCCTTCTCCAATATTATATGTTATCAACATTCAAACATAATGGTTATTCTAAGAGGAATAAGTAAAACCAGAGGTTTCTAAGTTCCCCTTTTTCTAGTATCCTAAAGGGAAGACCTTCATTCCCTGTTTTCAGAACAAAGTTTTGACCATAGCCTCTTTTCCAAAGCTTCGATCATAGCCTCTTTTCCAAAGCTTCTAAAGTAATACGAATGAAGACCTCCAGATCAATAAAAGAAGTCCCCCTCCTGAGTCTCAGTTCAGCCATAAAAAAGCTCCCTAAATTCTATGTGACCCTTCTATGAACTTCAGGACAACCAAATGAGTCGCATGATCCACAACTATCTCCATTGTATAATTAGATATATTTTCTTTTAGGTCCTTCCCCACCTAGTTTTGCTTCTCATTTTCTGTCCACATAAGATGAAACAAAAATTCCTGATGTACTGTCTCGAGTTTGGAAATTGCATCCTTTAAAATCCTAAAGATTGATTGAAAGATATGAGTGGTTCTGCAAATAATCCAAGTCAAGCTGAGAAGTAAGTGGTCAGGCTTGAGTCATCATGTGAAATTCATCTTTAAGCTTGTGTTGAGCTTGGAAAGGTATGTTCAAGCTCAGGTTGTTTGTCAAATGATCTGGGCTTCTCATTATTCTAAGCCAGCTTCTATCTATATTCACAAAATTAAAATGTTTAGGCTTGGTTCGTTTGTGAGTTCATTTCAAAAAGATATCAGAACATGGCTTATTCCTAGCAAACAAGCATGAAGTAGCCTGCTGTTGAACCAATCCCAAGATGTTAATTAACAGCTTGGTTTGTTTGCAGCCCTAATGAATGGATTCAACACGGATTCATCCACCTTTTGAGGTATTATATTAGATCTGAGCACAACAGGATTCTAATCATGCTTGCTAATATGTCATTCCTTGAAGGACAGCTACTGATAACTTGCTAGTAAACTCAATTGATATTTGTGTGGTTATGTGAAAAGACAGGTGCCGGAACTCCGTCATTTTTCTACGTTATTGCATTATCTCATGACTACAAAAAATTTAGATAGACAAACACATAAATGCATCTGAAGAAAAAAAAATTCTTCCAGTAGAAGTGGATGCACATTATCATTTCATATTATGGTATCAACTAGCAACAGCTCCCAGCTGGCACTGTTGTGATATTGTTGTCGACAATGGTCATCTTGAACATATTATCACATATATGTCCTGAAATGTGACAATTGAACTCGAATTCCAGAACTGCCAGTCAGATTTGTCTTTGAAAAGTTGAGAGAAAGCTTACATCTGAAACCTGATGTGTCAGCAAATTGATCTTCCCAGGTTATAGATTTATTTCGATAGCTTTACTGCTTTAGCTCTGAAATTCTAGTCCAATTTTCAGTCATTGATGCATATTGTATAGGTGTAAGTCATCTTGCGTGATTGCTGCAGCCAGAGTAAAGAGGCTCTTCAAAGAAATCCAAAAATGTATATTCTAGTATAAGCGAGAATTTTTTAACAATCAAATTCATACATTGAAAAATAAAACAATTGATTATGAAATAAATTGTTTCATGAAAATCCCCTGTTTTACACATTTTGAGAAAATCATTTATGTAACTTGAAACCAATTTATGCCCTTCAATCTCAGATTTCATATAAAGTTGGTCAACAACAATTTGTGTTAATAGATCATGAGCTTAGAACATTCCAAAACACAAACACACACACACTCTCTCCCTTCCCCCCTTTCTCTCAATTAAGTCATATTGAGACAAATTTGTTGTTAAACCAAAGCAAGTAGTTATGATTTATGAATTTCAGGAGGACTCGTGGCTTTGTAATTATAGATATAGGTTACCAGTTAAGTCCTCATGCCTGTTATGCCCTGGGCAGCACATGCTACAACAGTTGGGACAAAAGGTCACATTCACATGAGGGTGAGGTAACTCCAAAAACCCATCCTCGGTTTGGGTTGCAAGCTGCAACTCATCTGCATGAAACTGGAATTGCTATGAATGACCAGTCAATCATATGGCGATGAATTCGTTCCCAAGCCTTGTACACACCGCCTATCACACTATGGGAGCTAGCCATGCCTGAAGTCATTATCTCAACGGTAGGGAGGGGGATGCCGAAGGTGGGGCTAGTGATTGAAGTGAAGTTGTAACAAGTTAGCTTGTATTGGAAGGTGCAGCTGGATCACCTGCCTTGTATTTTTACATCTAGGATACGAATTGTATTATTGATAATGATAGAGAGTGAACATTATGACAAGAAAAGTTTGATTCAGAGGAGAAGCAGCGGCGTAAATTGGAACATGGCGCCATTTTGCATCAATTACCTTCTGATGTCAACTCATTCTTCCAGCTTTTTTCTCAATATATATTCTTGATAACTAGATGATGATTTCTGGAAGTGTAATTCTGAGGCAGGAATCTCTGCTTCTTAAGAGACAGCATTATTATTGCCCATAGTTATTTCTTGAATGTGTGACGGATTCAGCTTGTATAACTTGGTCAATCAAGCTTTTTCTTGCTTTGACTGGTCATAAAGACTCAGCACATGGTTCTATGCTCAATAGACCCTTCGCTGCAATGTAGATTTGGTTTGCCATATAATCGATCAAAGTGGAACTTATGATCACGGTTTGATGGCATAAGAACTTCCGCATGCAAATATCAACATGTAAAGCACAACTAGTTGAGTTTCTAGTTTCTGCCTGGTTCTCAAGCTTAATGATGTTGGCTGTTGACATCTTACTTTTACAGGTTTGCAGCTTGGATGACAGATCCACCATCGGGCATCCACTTTTTGTGGGGTTCGTTAGTTCCCATGGAGCAGATGCCGGTATCAAATTCATGGAGGGCAACAAAGGAAACGATGAATTTGACCTTATTTTTTCCATGAGGTTTATAAACAGTATCAGCAAACAATTTGATAAACTCCAGTTCTGTGCTGTTCCGGAGCGACATGTGCATGTCGAGCAGGTTGAGAATGAGTGGATTACGGTCCATCCAGACAAACCCAACTCATATCATCTTCACTGTTCAATCTACAGCGCCTTCAATGGTTGCCCTCTTGACAGTATATGTATCATGCACGTGATGGGGTAACTTACTTTTTTCTTTGAGCAGATCATATGAAAAAATGGGGGGGAAAAACTGCTGTATGTATATTACTGTATAAATAATTCAGCATTATCTTTCAAAGACAAGTTTTTATATAAGAGGAAAATGTTGAAAATGGTTCTGGTCTTCAATAGTTAGTTTGAATCATGATGGAGAGTTTTTTAGGTCTTAAGCCTGGTTGCTGTGTTGTTGCAGTTGGATGTTAACTTTTGTAGGCTGAGTAATTTTCATTAGGAGTCCGATTTTTTTGTCTGTGGTGCTGAGCATCTTGATAACGCTTGGTGAAGCCCGAAGCCCTATGCTCACGTATCTGAGCAGTTGCTTTGATATATTTTATATGTAATAAAGCTAGAAAGAACCTGAAAATGGGACCCAATATGTAACAGCTGACATGGCATCGCTACTTTCATCATGATATCAGTTCGCAAAGAATGTAATATTTATAAAAGGGAGTGCTTTGACCAGAGGAGAGGAAGATATTGTCTGATACATGATGTTGTATTTTTGCCCATCAGCTCATCCAAGGCAGTTCCTGGGCCAAATTGGTTGCAACACATTCTAGCTGTAACTTGTGATGCATCATAGCAAATAAGCAATCATGAGCCTTACCATGTGTTCAATGAAGTTTTTGCTGATGTGGATTTGTTTGCTGGTTCATGCAATCCTCAATAATAGAGTCTGCTCCGCACTCCTGCACTGCAAAGTTATTTTATGCCAGATTCACCTAATGATTGCGACAGCTACAGCCCTTAGACTGATTGCTATTGTTTTAATTAATTTATCCCTAATAGGTTCCGGCGCCCATGATAATTGGCATGAGAAAAAGCAGACAATAAAATAATTAGGAAACCTTACGTTTTCAAGAAGCAGGCAATCTCGTTTCACTTCTCCCTGCGGGTTTGATGATGACCGATGCTCGGCCGTGCATAAAATGCTAAAAAGGAATCATGTTTCCTTGGTTTCTTTATTCCGTATAACAACCCCCGATGGTACAATGGGTCAAACAATGCCATCACTCATTTTATTCGACACTTGGTACAAGGAAATATTAACAGCGACAACGTGTGATTAGCTGTCACCACTTAGCGATTCAATAGATCTAATCATCACATGGCTAGCGTAGTCCAATGAATAGCCGATTCGCTATTGAAAACCATCGATACAGGATCTTTCATCAGCAATAGAGCAGCCTCATCAATCAAGCTACAGTCCATATTCCGGGCCCAGAGGACCTGAGAAAAGCTCTAAAACTTTGGAATGGTTGGAAATGTGTGATGGACCTCCATGGGCGGTTCAACTAAAGTAAAACATAGTGTACTCCAAAAAAAAAAAAAAAAAAAATGTAATTTCTCCTTTTTCAAGGCATTTTTGCCCATGGAGGTGGATCGGTGATCCACCGGTTCACATTCCAACACTTGCTTTCTCGCTGTGGAAACTTCCTGAGGACCTTCCTTACAAGCGTGCAGACGGTAGATCGTAATAAAAGTAACGAGAACCCCCTTTTCTCCCATACGTTGATAGCCGCACTCGCACAAGGCTTGAAAGCATTCCCAACATTACAGAACGGCAGCATGCGCACTTCCACGGTTCACCACCACCCCCTTGCTGCAATTTCCTGAGCCTCTTTTTGTTTACCTTCCTCTTCTTGACTCGAAGCGTGTAAATCCATTATTCGTGGCGACAGAGATGGTGCAATGATCATGGCATATATGATGCGTGCCTAATACATCCTTGACATGCCGAACTGAACAGCACCAACCTTCCTGTGAGCCCCTGCAGCAGCTGCAGCCGCTGCTGCAGCAATCCCATTGAAGGGGGGTTTTGCCTGTAGCAAGTTTGCCTCCATCGTCATTCTGTCAGCTGCATCAGCCCTATTACCCCCTGAAAGAAAGAAGGGTGAAGCCCTCATATCAAGAGCTATGTCCGGCGCCATCTTGCTCGGAATGAACTGTTGAGGTGGTTTGTGCTGCTGTATATACTCCCTCTCCACCTCCGCTCTCTCTCTGTCAGAGTTCTCTGACTTGCCCGTCATCCTCTGGAAATAGTAAGCTGGGGGAATGGCAGGATGCGGTGGAAGCACAGGATTCCTTATCAGCCTTCTTGGGTCATAAGCATCTTTAAGACTACCATTCTCCTGAGGCATCACTGGGCCAACAACCTTTCCTGGCCTAGCTGGAAAAAGGGGGAGAAAAAAACAAAAGGGTGTCAATGGTGCAGCACTAGAATCATATCTGCTTCTTGCTATGGTTCATTTAGTTGTAATGGAGCACATACCAATTGGAATCCTTTGAGGTGCCTGTGAAGTCTTTGACATACTCCCCGACAACCTTTCCGTATCCCGAGAATTCTTACATACCTCATCTGAGCTCTGCCTGTCTCTGTATGAAGCCATATTGGGCTGTTCCTTGGGAGGAATTGGAGTAGAATGGACCATGGTAGACCTAAAAGACACAAGTAAAAGATTATCAAATATTGACAAAATAAATCAATTGAAGGAAAAGAGGTGCGTCTGTATGGAAAGACAAATCAATCAAACACAAATATACTGGATATTGCAAACCCACAAGCATTCCAACAGTACCCTCATTAAGGAAATTGTGCAACCATGCAAGTTGCATTTTGCTGAACAAGAGTGCATAGAACATGAACGACTAAAATAAACTAACGAGAGGCATGGAATAGGAAACTAAGTTATGCTGGTATATTACAATCAAAAATATAATGCTTCAAAATAGCTTCTTATCATATATTCACCAATCATTTTCTATGAGATTTCCAATTCACAGTAATCTAAAAAACCATAATGGGGTGGGAGGATTTTCCCCCAATTCTTGCCAAACACCTTAGGATAGGAGCTTATACAATGGCGGCGGGATATTCCCACAATGGTATAAGTTTATTCCACCAAATTTTTTGAGAAATAGATTTATACCATGGAATAGGCTCGTTCCTAATTTCTTCAAGTACTATTTTCCCTTATCCACTCTATAAACACTCGGAAAAGTGAGAGGGCAATTTAATCTTTGTGATAAAATCCAAACTATCGCAAAGTTCAATGTGCATCAAATGCAGCTTATTCCCTCTACCTATTCCCTGCACTCATTCCTCAACCAAGCACCAAAATAAGCCTATTCCACAGAATGGGCCTATCCCTTCAACAATGTAAGGGATATCTCTTCCAAAGCATATTCTGCAACCAAACAGCACCAAAATTGGTTGTTCCTATATACACAGGCACGCGAATGCGCACGCGCGCGCGCATATATATATATATATATATATATATATATATATATATATATATATATATATATATATATATATATATATAATACACGCACACAATATTAAATTTATTTCATAAGTCCAGCATGCGCTGGATACCCAAGGGCATTGGAAAGCCTATCAGGCTAACTCACATGGGCTTTCATATGATATAAGTAGAGATATAGTGCCTATAAAGCATTCTCCTAAGAGCACAGTATGACTTGGGTTAAGGATAAACAACTATATGTTAAGCCCTAGTCAAAGAATAAAAATATGCTCCAGGCTCCTGGTTCAAGATATTCTTCTCATTTTCTTATGCATAAGCCATTATCATAATTAAGCCTCTTGTCATGCTTCAGATCAGCAGGCAAGTAAATCTAATTGCAAGCAGAACATTTGAACAGTCATCAGGGTAAGGAATACAGTTACCAACACCAATTATGTAGAAAGTAATACACAACCAGCAACCGATGAATCACA
Organism: Cocos nucifera; assembly: GCA_006176705.1. Lineage (NCBI taxonomy): Eukaryota > Viridiplantae > Streptophyta > Magnoliopsida > Arecales > Arecaceae > Cocos > Cocos nucifera. Next base: position 920,885 of record QRFJ01000641.1, on the reverse strand, counting down.
GCAATTCACCAATAACCCACTGCCACAACAATATTATGTATAAGTTACAGCATTCAATACAATCCGCAAGTTCCCATGCATACCATCATTGGTATAATGTATTCCTAGAACCCCCTCATTACCAATCATGGCTATTACAAGGATAGCAAGCACACGTTTGCTGTTATTACCACAGCATGCCCAACCATTAAGACCAAAATCAAAAAAAAAACCTATGCATATGTGACTGCTATGAGCCTGATACACAAAATGATATCTTACATAAAGCTTATCCACTTAACACAAGCACAAGATGAAAAGCATGAGATGCCATCATCTTCAAGATGGCTAAATGCCATATGCATGGGGGTGTGTGGAAAATTACCTAGGGAGAGATGCATGCTTTCTATCTATTGGAATCACTGGCCCACTTTTACCACCATTTTCCTCAAGATGAGCAAATTGCTTCCTGAATTGATCGACGGCACTGCATAACAGAAGCAGACAGATAACATTACCACAGTTACAAATGTAAAATACATACAGTGAAAACCAGAATATAGAATGAAAGCGAGGGAGGAAAAGAAAGGATTGGCAAAAGTAAAACCTAGGATAGAGGAAGGTTGTCCTCTCTGTTCCACTAGCATAGTCCTTCAGCAATTGCGGATGATATTCCAATATCTCACGGAAGATAAGTTCCCTAATGTCTTCTTTGGTCACTCTTCGACGCTCAAACTCAAACTCCATCTTTGTGATCGGTTGGCATGATGGTTCTCTCTCGACTTTAGCCAGGCCTTTGAAGTACGGATCAGCCAATGCCTGGTAAAATGTCAAATATGGAAAATCATAACTTTAGCATAGATTACAAGCTATCAGGACACTATCCTCATAATAAATAATTGCTGTAAAACTAAAACTGTTTAAGAAATGTAAAGCAAAAACACAATAATAGAAGAATAAAGAGACGCATATGATTAAATATGCATACCTCTTCAGCGGTTGGCCGGTCCTTGGGATCAAAAGCTAAAAGCCTTTCCAAAAGTTTAAGTGCTAAAGGATCTGCATTTGGAAACTTCTGTGAAAATGGTACGGGCTGTTTTTTCCTCATACTGCTCAGGTATCTTCTTGCCTTCTCATTTCGGACCTGAAGAGAAAAAGACCCGAACATTATACAAGGGAACCTTCTGCATGTTTTTCGAGCCTAGCATACAAATACACCTTTCTCAATAATATATTCACAGAACGAATAATGTCATACCCGAGATATTGTATCCAAGGAAGGTGTTCCAAGAAGATCAGTCATCAAATCCAACTGATGAACCACATTCTTACCAGGAAATAAAGGCTTCCCTGTTAACACCTCAGCAAAAATGCAACCTATGCTCCATATATCAATAGCAGGAGTGTACTGCAATTTCAGAAATAACCACTCATTACCGTCACGAAAGACAGCTCCACAATCCAAAACATGAACAAAAAGCTAATACCAAGCTGAACATCAAACTCGACACACGGTACCTGTAGGATATGATATTCAGTTTGCAGAAGAGTTCAGAATCCTTCCTGAACAAGCTTTTTTTTTTTTTAATTACTAAAAATTATTTTAGGTTTTTGAAAGTTTATGGAGAAATCCTCCAAAACAAAGGTGACTACTGAAGTAAACTTATCAGTACATTTTAGGATGTTTTGATAGTTCTCCAGCTTTCCAGGAGTCCATAAAAGACTCCACATTGCATCATGAAATAGACAAACAAATAGAACTATGGTTGATACATGTCCAGGTGATGATCTTCCTTCTAGAAAACATAATAAGGTATATACCTTGAAGTGGCTCCTTATTGTCAGCCATGTCATTCCCATGGCCTTCAATTTTCATTAACAAATAAACAGCAATATGGACTCTGACCATCCTTCATGGGTAAGGAGCAAGAGTTCTGCCCATATAGGTCAAAGGTGTTTTTTGCAACTACAGAGTTTTTGCTTGGAGGTTGTACCACTGGCAATGACAAGGCTGATAGAATCAGAATCAAATTCAGTGTCATAATGTAGACAAAGAAAAAGGAGCATGACAGGATGCTTTGCAAATCTGACATCTGTGTGCCTCCAAAATAATATTAAAGCTTCTTTGGAATGCATTGTTTTATGGCAGAAGCTTCTTAAAAGTCATTCCATGTAAGAAGAACAATAAAACAAGGGCAGAGTCATCTTCAGAAATGTTTGTCTGGAAAATGAGAGAGCTGAAGAAGGCCTATGCATCACTGGAATAAAATGATGAGCGAGAAGATTGAGGAAAAAAGCGTTCTAGCAGAATAGAAATTGCTTTGGACACTGAATAGGATACCTGATGCTTTTGAGAATTCTACTAACAGAAAATTTAACCACAAATTGACATCATAGTTGAACTATACACTTATTTAACAGAGACATTTTTATTAGTAAAGTTCCTCAAGCAAGCTGAGAACAGATGTTCTCCCAGTTCAGTTACCGGACAATGGAAATAATCTCATTGTCAAAAGAATCTTAATAATAGCAAGTCATAAGGAAGAAACCATACGAACATTAACACCCAAATGGTAAAGTGCACTCAACGATCAATCTTAAAAAAGTAAAAATAATAAATAGAAAGATTAAAGAAGCAAACAGAAAAGAAACAGCATATACTCAAGACCATGGAACGAGCATTATTTTGTAAGTCTGTCAGCAAATCCTCAGATAGGATTCATAAATAAACATAACAAACCTATGCAAAAGGCCAAACATGATATGACATTACAAATATAAATACTAATACATGGTTTTTTGGTTCTGCACATTCAAGATGACTTTTTTTTTTTGCACCACAATAGAACAAAAATATCACTGATTTAAAGAAACTCAAAATCAGACTGTAAATAACCATTATGGAACAGCACCAGGCATACCTTAGAAAAGAATGACCCACATAGCTCAGGAGCTCTGTACCATCTGGTTGCAACATAATCCTGCATAAGATAGTGGTTCTTCAGAAGGTGAAAATAATTACAAGATTGGTACTAGACTAAATGAACTAAACTAGCAATCGAGGATCTGAATAAGTTAGATAGTAGCAAACAGATTAGAAGACACTGACATAAGAAAATAAGTATCATCTTCTTGACATACCGTCCAAAATATTGTTGTTGGGGTATCATTGAATGCAACTCTTGCTAATCCAAAATCACAAATTTTGAGTTTGCAGTTAGCGTTTGCTAGAATGTTCTTTGGCTTTAAGTCACGATGATAAACATTAGCTGCACTCAAATGGGTCTGAATTAGAATAGTGCTAAACATGCTGCTGCTACCAATAATAAACTACAGTACATTCCAGCAAGCAAATAATGCAGAAAATCGTCCATGCATCATAAATAGAAATATTGCACACTCAGTAATGAATTAAAAGCATAAGTACATTTCTCACAACACATAAACAAGGACTTTTTGATAAATGCAGCACGTGCACACTAACACCATTAAGTTTAAAAAGAACTAATGGAACCTTAAAATACTATGATTTTGAGCATATAAAACACCAAAAAGGAGAATCAGAAAACATGCAGTGACAACCGAATTAATAGACTTAGGTGCATACCCGTATGGATATATTTCAAAGCACGGAGCAGCTGATAAAGAAAAAACTGATAATGTTCTTTTGTCAAATCATCGTTAGCCTTGATGACTTGATGAAGATCCGACTCCATGAGCTCAAAAACAACATAAATATCTTTGAAATCCCTTCTTGATGGAGGCAGCATAATGTGCTTGATCTCTACAATGTCAGGATGTCTTAGAAGCCGGAGAAGCTTAATCTCACGGAGAATCCGTGCAGCATCAGATATGTGTTCAAAGATATCATGTATCTTCTTGATTGCCACTTTTTCTCCAGTATGTGCATCAATTGCTGAACACACAACTCCATAGCTTCCTTTACCAATGACCTCTTGAATTTTGTATCTATTGGCATCACCATATTCAGTGAAAAAGTCCATCTCTGATGAAGTCTGCAAAAAATCATTCAATTGCAGTAACTGCTGAGATTTACAGCAATACAGAAACAACAATTATCAATGCTGGATATAGCGGAGGAAAAATGTGTTGTGGGATCAAAAGAAAATTGGAACAAAGTAGAGTTTCCACAGCATATTTTACTAATAAAAGGCCATCTCAATTAATATGCATCTCTCTCAAAAGTAGAAATCATACAAACAAAAAAAAAAAAAAGGGCATCCCAGTGCATGAGGCTCACACCACTTTAGGTCTGAAGACAGTAAGATTTAGGCAATCTTACCCTTGCATACAGAAAGGATGTTTCCGGGTTTCCAAACCCATCACATCTAGGTCATAATGGAGCAACCTTATTGTTGCACCAAGACCCAGCCTCTAAAAGTTGTATAAATCACAGAAATTACTGCATAAATTATTGCTATATTAAAAATTTAATAACCATAAATTGAAAATGGTTGAAAAGCAACTACAGTGAATTACTACATTCTCAGAGTCCTACCCACTATCGCCCCTAGAACTCTTGGAGAGTTCAAGATAATTTCACTTAAATGAATTAAATTTTTAGAATTTTATAAAGGCATTGAAAGTAAAAGGGGAAAGCAAGCAGGCTATCATGTAAATACATACACATACATAAATACATGCATGCATGTGTCTGTGTATACACACAAACACATGCATGCATGTATTTATGTATATGTATGTATATGTATGCATGTATATACACAAACTACAAGATTGTTTCACAGATATATATTTCACTAAATGCAATGAGCTTAGAAGCAAATAGCCTTTTTCCATTTATCAAAGTAAAATTGTTAGAGCACGTTGCTAATATACTTAAAGCTTCTTGGTGTTACATATTCAGAGACCCACTTGCCCTTGTAACAAGTGTCGGTTGGCATACATGACACTAGCATCAACTGTCAACTTCATTGAATTCTCAAAAAAAAAAAAAAAAAAGAGAATTTAAGCATAGAAACTATCAGCAAGAGCCATCTCAGATAAGACTTACGCATGCCAAGCCTCTCAATCTTTCATGTTTTTCTTTGTTTTGTCCACAAAGCACCAGAACAGGTTCAACAATATCTAACGAAAATTCAACTCCATTTCATATTCTCACCAGTTCTGAAAACGGAAACAAGAATAGAAACAAGGACAACAACAAATGAAATTCCCAAAACTCCTCGCTTACGCTCACAAATGCCTTGCCCCAAACCCAGCAACCACAGAACGGGAAGTTGAACAAACCGATAACCTCTGCAAAGGTACACACTACCATGAAAATTCAGCCAAAACTAGCGGATAATTGACTGGAGTTGCTTGGTCATGAGATGTTCGAGGACAACTCAAAAGGAAACCCTTTTACACTAAGGGTAGCTTCATCCGAGAAAAAGAAAAGAGAGGCAGAAAAATATCACAAATATGCTGAAAGTGGGTGTAGAACCTGATTCTTAAAAAACAATCTTGTCCGAGAAGAGGAACCTATTGTGCTAATCTTGGAAACCGGGGGTGATCATATTTCTTCTAAACAAATCACCTACTGTATAAAAGATCAAAGGAAAAATAAAGTACATCGAACCACGGAGTCTCCAATATTGAATCCAAACGTCCAGACAAAAAGAAGATGCAGCAATTAGACCATATTGGATTGATTCCAAGAAACAACAGAAATCTTGAATCAGACGAAAAGAAGCCGTAAAAGAAACACTAGAAGAAGAGGATTACAAAAAGAAAAAGGAAACAAGAAAGGCGATTTATCAAACAAAAGGAGCGTGAATAGTAAACACCAGGGAAAAAAAATCCTGTTCTTGTACCGAAAAACTGGCCCTAAGAAGCCAGATCTCACACCCAAATCGAACAAAGAAGCAAAACCAAGAGCATAAGAACAGACCAAGATAAAATACTGACCTTCTTTCGCTGATCTTGCTGCATTTCTTAACAGATCTTCAAACCGAACGATCCAAGATCCCGCCTTTCCCTCTTCTTTCCCCTGTTTCCGCTACCTTCCCTTCTTCTTGGGATATATCTACTCAAATCGGACTCAAAACTCACTACAAAGCAAAATATTTACGGGAAAATCAGCCACATTTGCCCCACCTACCCCTGCTCCGGATCACCAGTCCACAATCCCACCCCGGCCTCCTCCAATTCTCCGGATAACGTAAACACGGAAGCCGATCAAGCCGATCCCTCATGCAAACCCCCGCCCTCGAGACGACGACGCGAGCAACGTGGCCTCCGGCCACCCCGATCATAAAGTGGTCGAAAAGACCCTCCTCCACCCCGCCACCTTCATCTCCGCGGCCGCTGTGCCCAGTCTCATACAATTCCGATCCAAGAACCACACCAAAAATCGACCGAGGCCGAGGTCGAGCTAGAGAACGAGAACGAAGGAAAGGAAGACGCGGGGAACGAGTCCAGACCCTGACCCTAACCCTAGTCGGAGGGTTTGCTTCGATTCTTGGAGAGAAGAAGAAGAAGAAGAAGAAGAAGATGGAAGAGAGGAGGGGGTGGGGGATCTTCTTATTGCCGTTGTTCTTGTAGCCATGAATCTAGGGCGTTTTTACATTTTCGGGACGAGAATGCCCCTCACCGGCAAGCGGTAGGCGTATCATACGGCAGTGGCAGTATCCAGTAAATAAAAGATGGGTATTGGGGGCTTTTTGGGACGCGGGGTTTGGTGTGGGTTGAGCGGATCGTGTCGGATTCGGCAGTTAGGCTGCTCGCTTTGCCTTTGCGTGTGTGCTGGACCTGGTAGCTCCCTTCCTCGCGGCTGGCGCAAGCTGACCGCAGGAGGAGGAAACGTGGAATCTTCCTTTTGCCGCTGGGGAAGAAGGGATGAATTAATGGGGTTTAGAAAAAGGGAGGGGGTAAGTTTCAGCTAGACGAATTGATTTCTCAACTAATTTTTTTTAGTTTTTTAGGTTTCAAGTTTGGTTTTTCTAGAACCAACCGTTGCAGGTTTGCAATTGATATCTCAACTGAAATCATGCTTTTCTTATAAGACTTTCTGCTGATATCTAATGTGTAGGGGGTTTATAACTTGTGTCATAGATAACTTATTTTTCATTTAATGTAAGTGGAGACTCCATTAATACCTATATTTCATTTAATGTAAGTGGAGACTTCATACATCTGCAAATATTAATTTTGTACCATCCTTCCTTCTGTTGGAATTTATTTGTATTAAAAGAAGAAAAAAATTGTGGCACACATCTGCATAAATTTAGCAATTAATGTCTGCTCTAAGAGAGGTGCTGTGAATAACCAAAAAAAAAAAAAAACATAGCAACGGTGTACTTGAATGAAGAATGTTTTTAAGAATGAATTCCAAAAGATTTTATCCATGAGTGAGAATCAAGAAGATTGATCACAATTGCCAAATATAAAACCATCCTTTTTTTTAAGAAGCATGATGTTGGGGATAAATTTTGCTCCCATCGAAGTTCAGCCTGATGCTTAGTCTAATACAACTGATAATCATGGAAGAACTTTGATCGAAAATTTTTCTCCGACAGTCAGATCCCAGCCGAACTCCTCCAGCGATTAAACCTTAGCCGAACTCCTTTAGCCGATCGAACTCCTCAGCGATTGAACTCCAACCGAACTTCTCTAGCGGTCGAACTCTTCCCGAACTTCTTCCTCAGTCGGACTCCTCCAGGAGCCGAACTCCTTTCGGATATCTCCTTCAGTCGGATTCCTTCAGAAGTCGAACTCCTTCCAGATCTCTCATTCAGACGAATGCCTACATGAGCCAAACTCCTCCCTCAGTCGGACTCCTCTAGGAGCCGAATTTCTTCCGGATCTTTCCTTCAATCGGATGTCTATAAGAGCCGAACTCCTTTCAGACTCCTCCTTCAGTTGGATTTCTCCAGAAGCCGAACTCCTTCCGGATCTCTCCTTCATACGGATGCCTACAGGAGCCGAACTTCTCCCAAACTTCTTTCTCAGTCGGATGCCTACAGGAGTCGAACTCATTTCGAACTTCTCCTTCAATCGGACTCCTTCAGGAGCTGAACTCCTTCCGGATCCCTGCTTCAGTCGGATTTCTTTAAGAGCCAAAGTCCATTCGAACTTCTTCCACGGTCAGATTTTTTCAGAAGTCGAACTTCTTCTTCAGTTGAATTCCTCTAGGAGCCGAACTCCTTCTGGACTCCTCCTTCAGTCGAATTCCTCCATGAGTCGAACTCCTTCCAGACTTCTCCATTAGTCGAATTCCTTCAAAAACCGAACTCCTTTCGGACTTCTCTTTCAATCAAACTTCATCTAGATTTCTTCAGTGGATTACTTCTAGAATTCAAATAGTATTCCTCCCATATGATCTCCTCCAGACGTATTCCTTTCAGGAGTCCAAACTTCTCTGAAATTGATATATATCAAAGTTCTTCACCAACCAACGCCTGCTTCCTCCGAACTACGGCTATTAAATCTCGACAAATGATCGCTATTAGTCTGACGACATTCCTCTCTCCATAGCAAACCTCATGTGACTCTGAGCAGCCCACTATCGGATGGTTATGGCTATCATTATCAGTCTGACGATGCCTCCCTCTCCATACCGAAGCCCATGCGGTTCTGAGCGGCCCACTACCGGACGGTATGGCCGTCACTATCAGTCAAGCTCCATCTATAAAAAGGGATCCTCTAGATATGTTTTCTCTAAGCTCTTTTCTTCTTTTCGAAATTCTGTCGAACTCTTTCCTGAGCACTTCATTCCTGTTGATCAGAAGAGCTGATTTGATCATCGAAAGATTCTATCGGAGCCACCACCACCGATTCTAGATAGAATTTTATTTTGTAAGTCACCGACGGTGATCTTTTCCTCTTCTACTCCAGCTCGATTCAGCGTCGATCGGATTCTATACCAACACATGAAATGAGGGGGATGCTGACTGATTCAGTAAAGTCCTTCATATGAATGCAAGATGATTATATTAGATTAGATTATATTATATCTTAAAGCCAAATTTTCTTTCACCTATCTTAATTCTTTGATTAAAAAAAATTAAATAAATAAAAATTATGATATTTATAGATGTATGGAGCTGAACTTATCCTTCCTAGAAAAGTTGAGGAAAAAATAAGTAGCTTGTCCATGGCAACAAATGGCATGACACATGGAAGGAATGCATCCACCTCTTGCCCAAAGCCACAAACTTGATAAAAACATTTGAAATGTGTATTTCGGTATGGGCTCAAGAATTTAGAATAATTACCACTCCAGGTTGAAGGGTTAGGAGGTCACTTTGCAATTTTTTGATGTGATGATTTGACATTGACTGGTTTTCACAACACCATGAAGTAATTTAGTATGTTAGTTCTTAATTCAATCTCTCTTCTTCAGAAGAAAACGACCTTCTATCCGTTTGAACACCTTCCTTTCCCTATGATTAAAAACGCAGACCAATCATTTCACGGTAAGAAATGGTATTGCCATGGTCCTAACCTACCCCCCCGCCCCCCCCCCCCCCCCCCCATCCTCTCCCTTTGAAAGTCCTAGAAATATCTACCAATAGTTAGGTATCCCCATTCTATCATATTAAGTATGGTTTCTCCACCCACAAGTTAAAAAAAAATTGGATGTGAATTATTCTTACCATGCTTCATAGACCAAATCATCCAAATCAATCAAAGAATAGACTATGATTGCAAAGATATTAGTCTTGCAACTAACAGAAATTTAGATATGCTAACTTCAAAGAATTTCTTATACAACAACAAACATAAGAGGAGGATCTATGCAGTCATGTATTTAGTTTCACATTAGTTATTCATTAAAAAGATCTTGGATATTTATATAGGACCAGAAAATTCAAATAATATCTTCTAATTAGTCTTTTTGCATGAGATCTTAAGTTGCTATAAATGGTATTAAAATCGATCCAGTCCATAACCATGTGAACTAGATGATACTGTAGCACCAGTTTATTGGGCTGATCATGAACCGATCATAATGCTTTTAAATGAAAGTATAAATCTGGATCCTTAGATGAAGTCTTAGATTGTTACAGATGGAGATCTGGCGGTTGTTGTTTATTGAGGGAGTGGGCTATTTTTTTATCGAGGGTGTGTATTTTTAAAATAAGATAATATGTATAATTTGAGTAGCTTATACACAATCAATAAAAAAAATAAATTATTTAAAAAATTATTCTTACAAAATTATAATTTATATATATTAGCATGTTGCATTATAAATCACAACAAATGGAATAAGATTTTATTGCTAATGGATAACCTATCTCCAGAGACAAACCAATACAACTTACAGTTGATATATACTTAGTGGTTTCTCTTCTTTTTCCTCTTCTTCTTCTTCTTTTTTTGGGGGGGGGGGATATTCGATTTGAAGTCAGTTTTGATATGGGACTTTCTCTTCGTCATATGAGCAAATCTAACGGATGAGTATATCATCCTAGTACCACTGTAAGCTAGATGATCAAAAATTTTTTTCAGACCCCATGCCCAGGCTAGCAGAACAAATCACCGTAGGTCATTTAAATCCTTATATTTAATGCAGTATTGCGCCATTTCGAACTTAGGTTGCTTGGTTGGAAGAAAAGGCCCATTCCATTGGGTTACCACCATGATGGTGGTTTCTCGTGTATTTTAACATGGGCGAGCAGGCACCGACCTGTGCACACCGTAGTTTGCATCATATTTTTGAATGATACATTTCTCATCCTCAAAACATGCTATCTGCTAGCGATGAGGTTTCCACAGTGATGATCTCCAAGCAAGAGGACCTTTAATTTTCTGAGAACCCTTCATTAAGTACCGTTATTAACTGATGGTTAGAACAGAAACAACGGCTGTTGTAGTAATGGATCTCCTTTGAAACAATTATAAGCACCATTGTAACCAACGCTACACCAGCAGTTATTTTAAACCATTGCTGGCATCGAAGACTTATCCAAGCATGTCTTCCCATGCCTCATCTCAAATTACAAGTTCACGACTATTTTTATCCTTTCTCGTTCCAGCATTCCGAGCATAAATGTACGGCCATCCAGTAGACCAAACACAGGTGTGCAGTCTACGAAGACTCCAACTAACATAGCACTGGGACCTAGCTGTCCATTACTTGTGGTGACGCCCGCCTGTCTTTTTGATTTCAGAGGTCAGAGAACGGGGACAGAGCCAAGCTTATGGCCGAGAGCTAGAGGACAGAGGAAGACGGCCTTTGGTCCTTCCACGTACCTTTCATCATTCCCCAGTCCTCACCCCCTCAGCGTATACAAAATATAAATAGCTCACAAGCGTACGTAGTTTCTTACCTTCTTTTGATGGACCGGCCACCGGCCAACCAGCCCTTTGGTTTGACCCGGATGCCTCGCCCGCCATTGACAACTATTTCAATAATATTAATCTAAAGTTACATCCTTTAATTTCCTTAAAAATCTCATGTTTCCTCTGAGCCAAATCGTTAAACAGAATTGGAGATTATATATATATCTTATTCAATGATAGGAGAAGGTAAATTATATATTAGAAGTCAAAAAGAAGCGGAACGAAGGGAGGAATTAAGCAAGGAAATCAGAGGCAACTAAGAGGAATACTCGCAGAAAAAGGATTAGTCTTCACGTGCCAAACGCGGCAATTGGCATGGAAGATCATTTTGCTTCTCCATCTCTTTACATGCGGGCACGTGAGTGCCGTTGGAAAATCGCTGTCTATTCTCCCCTTGGTCCAGGCTTATGGTGTGAAGTGCGTTTTATCTAATTTGTTTAAAACCACGCGGTATGGACCGAAAGGAGAGCTAATGACTCAAAAAATAGTATCGCAATGGTACCCTGCAGCGAGATCATGACATCGCATTTATATCCTGTTTTAATTTCCGTGATACCGCCCAAGCCACAAGCAAGCAACGGAGTGCACCGCCGAAACCGAGAAGCTTCTGATACGCCAACTGGGTGATCTAATGGGCATGGGCAGACTGGAACTTTCGAAACCATGTTATTAAAACCATTTTCCTTTTGTCTTGAGCGAAGGTGTTATATTATGAGCAAATGATCTCGGTAATTAAAATTATGGGATGAATATTTTCTTGCTCAAATTTAAAGTATGTATATCTGTAATTTTTCTTTCATATTATCCAATCACATGCCGGATGCCGCTTCTACACGATCCTTTCTTTCTGACACGTGACTCCCTCGGTGTCGGTGCTGCTTGGCTTGCGGTTACCGTCGGCCATGTTTTGGAGGTGCAACGTGTGAAACTTTTGGTGGTGGCACGCCCATTACTTCAGATTTTTTTAAAAATCTCGAAAACTCACGTGAAATATTGTAGCGGCGTCACGTCATGGCTCCAGGGAACAAACGGCGAAGGCTTGAGGCTGGCATGCTCACCCACGAAAACAGGCAAAACACGCGTTGATGTCTCCACCTCCGTTTGGTCGAGCATGTCCTCGCCCAAATAAGAAGCAACATCGTCTCCAAGAGCAATGCTCGTAGGTTCCGTTGTTTGCACGCTAACATTTTATTTTTAATGTTGGTATGGTTCCGAAGGTTTTGTTGCCCAATTGATTGATTTGAAATGACCAAAATATCAATTATAAGCTCCATGAACTTTTCGTTTAGTACGTCATATCTTTAAGTAAGTTTACCGGATGGAGTTTAGGTTGGTTTGCAATAAAATATCCACAATGCTTCTCTCCGTATTCCAATAACGAGAGTTTTATACAACAATCTTATGAGAGAAACTACACACTAGATGATATCATGATTGTCCAATGGCGCAATAAAAATATAGTCATAGACATTTAATTATTTTTTGATTGCTTCTATTAAAAATCTTATTCCACTAAGGCAATGCATGCCAGACAAGGGAACCATTAAAGTTGTCATCGACTTGATATATTTTTTAAATATATTTGATACGACGAAATTTAAGTTTCTAACCTAGACAGATTCTACACTAGCTACTTTTGTTACGGAGAGAGATGAAAAAGATATGGAAAAAAATAGAACAGTAAATTCAGATAACTGTTAATTTTTAGGACTCGTCAAGGGATTTTGGATGTATGAGATGTCGCATATCCCAAGGATGACCAATAATAAGGCAGATCGAGATCCTAATTTCCCCTCAATAAGATGGAAAACTTAAAAAGTCCGAGAGGCAAATGTCAAGTTATTGAGTGTTTGTGATCCACATAATTTCTTATTCATGTGAAAAGGCTAGATTCAAATTAGTATGATTTTTTTTTTTAATTTTTTTTAGTATGATATTTTTTTAAAAAAATATTTGTTTGGTAACTCTTACTATTCGATCTACCATGTGTCAAAAGATGAGCGACTGAATATATAGAAAGTATTGGGTTGATCTGAAAAAAATTCAAACTAAAAATTTTTGTTCCGACAAGAATCCTCCAATACTCAAGTTAGAAAATAAAAAATAATGAAGCAATAATAAGTTCTCTTGGAGGGATTACTTATTTGGATCTTCGAAATTTTAAGTATTTATTTAAAAAAAATATCATGAGAACATGCAGTTTTATGAGTTTTGGACCGTTAATTATGTTATCATGGTATCATAGTCCTCTTTTGCTCCTCTTAAATGAAAAAGTCATTACTGACATGATTTAAATATTCTTTATCTACTTTTATGGAATTATGGAGAATGGATAATAGCTTAATTACAGTTGAATTATAGCTTATCTGTGAGGTGAATTGCTGCATGTATTAGGAAATCGACTAGTTGAGATAATTGAAAAGGCTCACGTGTTGAACAAGTCATTGATCAGGTTAAAGAAAATAGCTTAAATACGTATACTTCGCTTATTTTTTTGATCGGTGGCCATATGGATTGCTCAAATAGTTCAGAATGTTCATGATTGTATATTAATCCGAGATATTTCTAATGTCGACACGATAATATTTACATTATTATCATAACAGTAATCAAAGATGGGAATGGGTTGTTAATTTTTCTTGAAGCCGTTGCGTAACGGCTTACATGCCATTATGTCCAATATAGGCGTTCCGTGGTTGTCAATTCATGGTGGGTGTCAATTAGCAGTAAATGACATGGAGAACATACGAGTTGATGACTTCATCCTCGGCGCAGGGCGTTCATAACAAAAAGACGCCCCAACGTCATAAAAAAAAAAGAACATGGATATGGATTTTAGCGTAGAGACCAACGTCGGTTTCTTTTTCTTTTCTTTTTTTTTTTTTGGCATCTGAGCCAGTATTAGTTTTAACGAACCACAAAATTATGGATTTTAGCGTAGAGACCAACGTCGGTTTTTTTTTTTTTTTTTTTTTTTGTTTGGCATCTGAGCCAGTATTAGTTTTAACGAACCATAAAATTATCCAACTACTCCATTTCAGTGGATCCTTTTTGGCCTCGCATATGACCGTTGTAGCATCATATTCTCCTTAACTCACCAACTTTGTGTCATTCTTTTATATTTTAAGTTCTTATTGGCTCACCTGATTCAGCCCCTGCATAGTAGATTTTATGCGTCTATTTGAGCTTGCTCGCATAAGAAGCACATGTGCACTTCATTTGGTAGAAGAATTATATCATCACAGTGGGTCCATGATATGATTTTTTTGCCAATCAAAGGGAGTCAGAGACTCGATGCTGATGACCATGATGACGCATGACTGCACGCATGTCCATGTGCCTCTTTTGTTAATTAAGATCCTATGATTCTACTTATAGGTTGGGGGACCTCTCCTCTAGTATTGTAAATCCACCATGCCATTATTTTAGATCAGAATCTCAAAGAGGTAACACAATTATAATCAGTACCTCCTCTTATCATGCCACATCCATATGTTACCAACCCAATATTTGTTTAATCCAAATCTCTACGGTGATGGGAGATAATAGTAGAATGGGCTTGCTCTATCGCTGCAATGCTACGAAATGTGGTCCTCCCTGCGCTAAAATATCAGAATGCTCTAATCGATTCAATCAATCTCTTTCTTATGGTTAAATTAATTAGTACATTTTCTAGTGGTGCAAAAAGATCGAATTGATCCATGACCCAATCTAACTCAACCTATTTAGATTCGATTCGAACTATTTTAAAGGATATATGAGGCTTCTAAAATTAGATCATGATCGGATCTAAATTTATTAAATTTTGACCAAATCCGATCCAAATATAACGTATGAACTTGAATGGCTAATCCCATATCCAAGGTATTCATTTTAGAAGGTACTATGTTGGTTCATAAAAAAAGAAAAAAATAATTCTAGATAAGATTCAGATGAATTGTAAGTCCTTATGTCTTCTATAATGATCCAGTTTGCATTGCAAGTATAGTTTTACTTATTTTTCTTTCAAAATTTATGATGGAAGGTGCTGATGATTTGATAATCATAACAATAGAAAATATATACCTGGTGATATATATTTTAGCTCTTAACACAAAGTGGGAGCATTATGGCTCGTACAAACTCTAAATAAAAATATTATGTTATCGCAGAATCTGGTTGACGCCGGATCGAACTGGAGTAGGAGAGGATGAGATCGCCGTCGGTGACCTATAAAATAAAGTTCCATACGGAGTCGATGGTGGTGGCTCTAATAGGACCCTCCGACGATCAAGTCAGCTCTTCTGGCCAACAGAAATGAAGTGCTCAGGAATAAGTTCGGCAGAGTTTTAGGGGGGAGAGCTTAGAGCTTAGGAAGAACATATCTGAAGGGTCCCTTTTATAGACGGAGTTTGAATGATGGTCACGACCATACCGTCTGCTCGAGACCGCGTGGGGTTCGGTACGAAGGGAGAGGTGTCGTCAGACTGGTAGTGGTAGCCATGTCGTCCGATCGTGCGCCGTATGAGGTTTGTTACGGAGAGAGCGACGTCGCTAGACTAGCAGTGGCAGCCATGTCGTTCGATTGCGAACCGCATGGGACTTGCTACGGAGAGAGCGGCATCGTCAGACTGGTAGTGACGATCATGTCATTCGATCGCAGGCCGCATGGGGCTTGTTACGGAGAAAGCGGTGTCGCCAGACTTGCAGTGGCGGCCATGGCGTCTGGTGGGAGCATGCGCTCGGGGTCCGACTGCAAGAGCGATCCAGAAGGAGTTCGACTTTCATAGAAGTCCGACCGCTGGAGGAGTCCGTAAGGAGTTCTGCTTCCGTAGAAGCTCGATCATTGGAGGAGTCTAAAAGAAGTTTGGCTTTCGTAGAAACCCGACTGCTGGAGGAGTCCGAAAGAAGTTCGACTTTCATAGAAGCCCGACTGCTGGAGGAGTCTGAAAGAAGTTTGGCTTCCGTAGAAGTCCGATTGGAGAAGTACGGAGGAAGTTTGGCTCCCATATGAGTCCGATTGGAGCTTGGCCGTAGAGAAGTTCGGTCGGTTGAAGGAGTTTGGCTAAGGCTCGCACGCTAAAGCTCTTCCATGACTATCGATTGTATTAGACTGAGCATCAGACTGAACTTCGATGGAAGTAGGATTTATCCTCAATAATAGTCCTCCCACTCTCGAGTTTGAAATTTGAAGGAAGGGAGTACCAAGATAGGCGACTGTCGAAGTTTCTTTTCGAGCTCTGCACCCGTTGAAGTTGAAGCTCGAGGAGATCCCATCTCCAATCGAGGTCCAGGGAGATCTCGTCTTTTGCTGGTGTTGCGGTTGAAGCTTGGGGGAGATCCTATCTCCAACTGAGGTTGAAGTTGAAGTTGAGGCTCAGAGGAGATCTCATCTTTAGCCGAGGTTGGCTTGGGGGAGATCTTATCTCCTACAGCCGAGGTCAAAGCTTAGGAAAGATATTATCTCCTGCAGTCGAGGTTGGTTCGGAGGAGATCTTATCTTCTATAGTCGAGGTCAAAGCTCGGAGGAGATCTTATCTCTTACAGTCGAGGTTGGCTCGAGGAAGATCTTATCTCCTGCGGTCGAGGTTGAAGCTCGGAGGAGATCTTATCTTCTGTGGTCGAGATTACCTCGGAAAAGATCTTATCTCCTACGGTCGAGGTTAAAGCTCGAAAAAGATCTTATCTCCTACAGTCGAGGTTGGCTCGGAGGAGATCTTATCTTCTGCAGTCGAGGGTGAAGCTCGGAGGAGATCTTATCTTCTACAGTTGAGGTTGGCTTGGAGGAGATCTTATCTCTTGCAGTCGAGGCTAGCTCGGGGGAGATCTTATCTCCTTCAGTCGAGATTGGCTCGAGGAAGATCTTATCTCCTACGGTCGAGGTTGAAGCTCGAAGAAGATCTTATCTCCTTCAGTCGAGGTTGGCTCGGGAGAGATCTTATCTCCTGCGATCGAGGTTGAAGCTCAGAGGAGATCTTATCTCCTACAATCGAAGTTGCCTCGGAGGAGATCTTATCTCCTGTAGTCGAGGTTGGCTCAGAGGAGATCTTATCTCCCACGGTCGAGGTTGAAGCTCGGAAGAGATCTTATCTCCTACAGTCGAGGTTAGCTCGGGGGAGATCTTATCTCCTGCAGTCGAGGATGAAACTCAGGGGAGATCTTATCTTCTGCAGTCGAGGCTGGCTTTGGGGGAGATCTTATCTCCTTCTCGACCGAGGTTGGCTCGGAGGAGATCTTATTTTTCTGCAATCAAGGTTGAAGCTCGGAGGAGATCTTATCTCTTGCAGTCAAGGTTGGCTCGAGGGAGATCTTATCTCCTACAGTCGAGGTTGGCTCAGGAAAGATCTTATCTCCTACAACCGAGGTTGAAACTCGGAGGAGATCTTATCTTCTGCAGTCGAGGTTGGCTCGGAGGAGATCTTATCTCCTACAGTCGAGGTTGAAGCTCGGAGGAGATCTTATCTCTTGCAGTCGAGATTGGCTCGGGGGAGATCTTATCTCCTGCGGCCAAGATTGAAGCTCGGAGGAGATCTTATCTCCCATAGTCGAGATTGGCCGAGGTTGAACTCCTCGGACTCCTACTGGCGAAGACCTCGAAGCTCGGTCTCCGACTTTGCTCATATTAGGACGAGGTTTTCCTCCTGTTTCCAATACGACTACATTCGATTATTTTTTTCCTGCCGTCACATAATTCTTGCACCAGGGAATAATAATGCTGAAATGAAAGAGTTTTATTGAAGGAAGACTACTGGTAATACATCCTCAGATTTTCTGAGTTTCAAGATCGTAGAAGCATCGTCCCTTCGAGCTCCTTCAAGCGATAAGTATCAGGCCGGATGACCTCCACCACTTCATACGGACCTTTCTAATTTGGGACGAGCTTCTCCTGGCTCTGAGGCTGAGAGATGGTGACTCACCGAAGCACTAAATCCTCCACTCTGAATGTCTTGCTTCTAACTCTGGAGTTGTAGTACCAAGCCACCTTCCATCTATAGGCTGCCATCTGGATGTGGGCTTTCTTTCTTTTTTCTTCTAGCAGATCAAGGTTAACTCTGAGGTTCTATGGATTGTGCTGCTCGTTGAAGGCCACGACTCATACAAACGAAAGCTTAAGTTCGATCGGGATGACTTCCTCCGTGCCAAAGGCCAAGGCGAATGGTGTTTCCTCGGTCGGCATTCTTTGTATAGTTTGGTACGCCCAGAAGACGTGGTAGAGTTCGTCCACCCAGGCCTCCTTTGCTCTGTCGAGCCTCATCTTGATGTCTTGCAGCAAAGTTCGGTTGGCCACCTCAGCTTTTCCATTAGCTTGTGGGTGAGCCACCGATGTAAAGTGGTGGAAGATGTTTAGGTCTTCACAGAACTCGGCAAACCTCGCCCCAGTGAACTATCATCCATTATTGATTATGAGAGTTTGGGGCAGACCAAATCGACAGACTAATGACTTTCAGATGAAGTCCTGCACCTTAACCTCGATAATCTTCGCTAGTAGTTCGGCTTCGACCCACTTGGTGAAATAGTCGATCACGATCAGGAGGAACTTCTACTGCCCGGACACCGTCGGAAAGGGGCCAAGTATGTCCATTCTCCATTGCGCAAATGGCCAAGGTGCACTTAGTGGAGTAAGCTCGGAGGTTGGCTGTCTTTGTACGTTTGCATTCTTCTGACAGCGGTCGCACTTCTTCACGTACTTCACGAAATCGTGAAATAAGGTCGGTCAATAGTATACTTGTCGAAGTAGTTTCTGCGACAGGGACTTGGCTCCTACGTGACTTCCACAGAGTCCCTCGTGCACCTCCCATAATGTGAGGTTGACCTCTGAATGTCGGAGATATCTTAGCAGCGGGAGTGAATACGACCTCTTATACAATTTGCCCTCATATAAAATATAGCGGGAGGCCTGATTTCTAAGTTTTCGAGCTTCTTTTGGGTCATGAGGAAGGACCCCTTCCTTGAGGTAGGCGACCAATGGGTTAATCTAGCTTGGCTCGAATTTCGTCTGTAGAATGACCTGGGATTTCTTTGGACTTGGGCACTTCAGAGTCTCCAAAAATACTTTTTTGGATAATTCAGTTGGGGCTGAAGTGGCCAACTTGGAGAGAAGATCGGCTCTTGCATTTTCTGCCCTCAGAATCTGTCGAATGTCGAAACTGTCGAAGGCTAGAGTCAAATTCTTTACTTTTTCAAGGTATCTCATCATGCTTTCCTCCCGTGCCTCATAGCTGCTATTAATTTGGCCAACCATCAGCTGCGAATCGTTGTAGACTTGAAGCCGATCTACTTTTAATTTTTTTGCTATTTTTAATCCAGCGATCAATGCATCATATTCGGCCCCATTGTTGGTCGCAGAAAACTCGAAGCGTAGTGCATACTTAACGACGACTCTCTCGGGGTTGACCAAAATCAAACCCGCACCAGCTCCAGCGGAGTTGGATGAACCATCCACGTGCAGAGCCCAAAAGCCTTTGAAAAGGTTGGCACTTTCCTCGGGAAGATTCGGTTGTGATAGCAGAGCGTCGGTCTCGCTCTATTCAAGCTCGGCTTCAACTGAAATAGTGCATTCTAACATAAAATCTATCAGTATCTGAGCCTTGATCGATGGCCGGGGTCGATAGTTGATATCAAACTCTGTGAGCTCGATTGTCCATTTTGTAATTCTTTTGGAAGCATCCATTTGGTGAAAGACTGCTTTTATTGGTTGGTCCATGAGGACCGTTATGATGTGCTTTTGAAAATAAGATCGGAGTTTTCTGACAGCAATTAGAAGAGAGTAAGTTAATTTTTCTAGCCAAGAGTACCTAGTCTTCGCATCCCTCGGGACCTAGCTCACATAGTAGTTCGGTCGCTGCGTCTTCGCTTCTTCCTTAACCAAGACTGCCACCAGGGCCATCGGAGAAACAGCTAGGTATAGGAATAATTTTTCTCTGAGTTCAGACTTTGCCAGTAGTGGGAGTGAGCCGACGTAGTTTTTAAGCCCCTCGAACGCCTGTTGGCACTCCACCATCCAGTAGAAGTTCTTTGGTTATCTGAGAACTTGGAAGAAGGGCACATATCATTCAACCGACCTTGAGACAAAGCGATTTAGGGATACCACCTTTTCGGTCAGGTGCTGAACTTCTTTGATCACTTTCGGAGCAGTCATCTTCTGAATGGCTCGAATTTTTTCATGGTTTGCTTCAATCCCGTGTCTCGACACCATTAACCCCAGAAACTTCTCGAAGGTCATGCCAAAGGCGCACTTGGTCGAATTCAGTTTTATCTTGTACTTCCTGAGTGCGCCGAAGGTCTCTTTAAGATCAACGAGATGGTCTATTGAAGCTCGACTTTTGATGAGCATGTCATCCACGTATATCTCCATGTTACGATCGATCTACTTCTTGAAGATCTTATTGACCAGGCGCTGGTACGTTGCCCTTACATTTTTGAGTCCAAAGGGCATGATCCTGTAATAATAAAGATCACGGTCAGTAACGAAAGCGATTTTCTTCTCATCCTCAGATGCCATCCGTATCTGGTTATAGTCAGAGAAGGAATCCATGAAGGTGAGGAACTCGTGGCCTGAGGTCGCATCCATCGGTTGATCAATCTTGGATAGAGGATAGCTGTCTTTCGGACAGATCTTGTTCAACTTTTTGAAGTTAATGCACATCCTCCACTTATTGTTCGTCTTTTTGACGAGGACCACGTTTGAGATCCAGATCGGATAATTAATCTTTCGGATGAATTCAGCCTTGAGGAGCTTGTCTACTTCTTCAATGATTGCTTTCTATCTCTCTGGGGCATGGTGGCGCATTTTTTCTTTTATCGATCGTTGCTTCGGATCAACGGCCAGTCGATGTTCCATGATCTCGGCATCAATCCCTGGCATGTCCGCTGGGGTGCAGGCGAAGATGTCCGCATTTTTTTTTAGGAGGGCAACGAGTTACTCCCGAACCTCGCCTATCAAGTTGGAGCAGATCTGCACCGCGTGCTCTGCATTTTCATCATTTAAGGGTACAGAGACAAGATCCTCTATAGGCTCATCCCGCTCCTCAATGAGGTCATCACGGGCATCTAGTCCATCAACAAGATAAGGGTCGGACCGCTCTTCCTTATGTAGGACGATTGAGTAGTAGTGCCTCGTCAAAGCCTAATCTCTCCTAAGCTCTCCGATCCCGTGACTTGTCGAAAATTTTATCTTCAAATAATAGGTTGATACCACCGTCCGAAGTGCATTTAGATCAGATCGGCCAAGAATGGCATTGTAAATGGACGGAGTCCTCACGACTAGAAAATCGACCTGCGCTTTAGCTAGTTTCGGACGTTGCCCTGCAATCATAGCCAAAGTTATTATGCCCTCAACTGGTACGATATTGTCAGTGAACTCTATCAGCGGAAAGTTCATAGGCCCTAAGCGGTCATCGGATAAGGATATGTTTGAGAAGGCATCGTAGAATAATACGTCAGTCGAGCTTTCATTATCCACCAAAATGCGGCGTACATCATAGTTGGCAATGTTCAAAGAGATTACAATCGCATCATTGTGCGAAAACTGAACCCCTAGGCATCCGCCTCGGTAAAGATCATGGGTTCCTCCATCTCTTCATCGGTTCCTTAGATCCGCTGGCCTCCTTTTGTTGAAGTCTCTCCGAGATAGTATTGATGACGCTGAGAGACGGCCGATCTTCTTATTGATCCTCCCCCCTCGGTGGTAGCGCCCTCGGTTGATATTTTCGCTCTTTAGACCATCTCCGCAGGAATCGGCCAAGTCTACCTCGTCTGACGAGCTCTTCGATCTCGTCTTGGAGTTGGATGCACTCCTCAGTGTCGTGACCATGGTCATGATGATAAAGATAGAACTTGTTGGGATTACACTTGCTAGGGCGGAAATGCATCCTCTCCGATCTCGAAAGTTATTTCTTGATTTTCATCAGCACTTGGGCTTTCGGAGCGTTAAGAGGGGCGTAGTTGTGAAATCTTTGTTAGGAAGAACATCGGCACTGGGGAGAACCTCGGTGCATCCTTCCATCGAGGCTTCCCCGCCCCCGGGCTCAAGGGAGAGTTCGGGCTCGCCTGCACCCAGAAGGAGTCCGAAAATGCGGCCGAGCTTCACTCGACTTTTATTCTTCGGTAGACCTGCCCGGTCCACCAATTTACCGCTCACCACCAACTTCATCATCCTTAGCCTTGAAGGCCTCTTCAATTCGGGCATAACCTTCAGCTCGAGCTAGCATGTCGGCAAAGTCTCTGGGATACTTCTTTTTCAGGGAGAATAGCAGATCATTTTTCTGAAGGTCGCCCTTGAGAGCGGCCATGGCGATCGATTGGTCTAGATTTTGGATCTCCAATGCAGCAGCATTAAATCGGATGACATAAGTTCGAATGAATTTTTTCTTCTTCTGCTTGATGGTCATCAGAAAATCTGAATCTCGGCGCGGACGTCGACTGCTGACGAAGTAGGCTGTGAACTGATGGCTCATCTAATCAAACGATAAGATGATACTCGATTTGAGCGTCGAGTACCAGTTTCTGACAGCTCCCTTAAGAATAGAGGGAAAAGCCCGACACAAAATAGCATCTGGCATGCTGTGGAGTAACATCATCGTTTGGAAGGCTTTCAGATGGTCGATCGGATCGATGGTTCCATCGTAACTCTCAAACTGCGGGAGCTTGAAGTTCGGCGAGATCGGTTCCTGCATAATTTTCTATGAAAAAGGAAGGTCAGTATAAATATCATTACTATACGAGGAGGGAGTGTGACGGAGTTCTTTGATTCGTCGGCTCATTTCTAAGAGCCTTTGATCCAAGAGATCTTCACGATCTTTGATCTCCAGATTTTTTTGGTGGAATGGATGTGAAGCTTTCTCCTAGGTCGAATCGTGGTCCGAGCAGGGGCCCTTCGTCCTCTGCTTCCCCCTTCCAAAGATCGGAGGTCAGATAGCCCAAGTCGGCCGTTCCTGGACCAGACCATAGGACTCTGGAGAATCCTGCGTCAGTCGAGTCGATGCCGGGGCCTGCCAATTCATGACCTGCACCGTCTATGTGAGGCCACGAACCTACTGGACAAGTAGATTGAACTGCTCTGTATCCATCGTGGCCACAGACGGAACCTGAGTTATCGGGGTTAGAGCGGAAGCAGATGGATCTGGACAGGATCGGACCGTGGAGGCCGTCGATCGTTGGGTCGAAGCTCTCTTGGGGGGCATTTTCTCTCAGAAAAGAACTCTAGAAAGAAAGAAGGGAGATCTCTAGAGAGGGGAGAGAGAGGTCGTCGCTGAGCACTCCTTTAAGAATAAGAAAACCTCAGAGACAGAGATCCCTTCCTCCAGCGTCAATTCTATTATCGTAAAATCTGGTTGACGTCGGATCGAACTGAAGTAGGAGAGGATAAGGTCGCCACCGGTGACCTGCAAAATAAAGTTTTATCCGGAGTCAATGGTGGTGGCTCCGGTAGGATCCTCCAACGATCAAGTCAGCTTTTTTGGTCAATAAAAATGGAGTGCCCAGGAATAAGTTCGATAGAATTTTAGAGGGGAGAGCTTAAAGCTTAGGGAGAACATATCTGGAGGGTCCCTTTTATAGACGAAGCTTGAATGATGGTGACGACCATATCATCTACTCGAGACCACATGGGGTTCGGTACGAAGGAGAGTTATCGTCAGACTGATAGTGGCAGCCATGTCGTCCGATCGTAGGCCGCATGGAGCTTGTTACGGAGAGAGTGGCATCGTCAGACTGGCAGTGGCGGCCATGTCGTTCGATCGTGGGCCGCATGGAGCTTGCTACGGAGAAAGCGACGTCGCCAAACTGGCAGTGGCGGCCATGTCGTCCGATCATGGACCGCTTGGGACTTGTTACGGAGAGAGGGGCATCGCCAGACTGGCAGTGGCGGTCATGGCATCTGGTGGGAGCATGCGCTCGGAGCCTGACTGCAAGAGTGATCTGGAAGGAGTTCGGCTTTCGTAGAATCCTGACCGCTGGAGGAGTCCGTAAGAAGTTTGGCTTCCGTAGAAGCTCGATCGCTGGAGGAGTTCGAAAGAAGTTCGACTTTTGTAAAAGCCCAACTGTTGGAGAAGTCTGGAAGAAGTTCAGCTTTCATAAAAGCCTAGCTGCTAGAGGAGTCCATAAGGAGTTCGGCTTCCATAGAAGTTTGGCTGCTGAAGGACTCCGGAAGGAGTTTGGCTTCCATAGAAGTCTGACTGCTAGAGGAGTTCGAAAGAAATTTGGCTTCCATAGAAGCCCGATTGAAAAAGTGCGAAGGGAGTTCGGCTCCCGTACGAGTCCGATTAGAGCTCGACCGTAGAGAAGTTCGATCGGCTGAAGGAGTTCGGCTAAGATTCGTCCGTTGAAGCTCTTTCGTGACTACCGGTTGCATTAGAATGAGCATCAAATTGGATTTTGGCGGGAGTGGGATTTATCCCCAACACTTTGCATTCAAGAGAATAACTTAAAATTTGCTTATATTTTTTACTTCTTACTGGAATTTATTAGAGCAAGTATAATATAATTAGAATCCAATTTGAACTCGAAGCAAACTCGATTTGGACTTGAATTGTTTGGGTTGGGATCAAATTATCCATGAATTCGATCCGACCCAAATGATTTATTGGATCAAAAATTTTTATCTTTGATTCGATCCAATCTTTTATTGGATCATATCTAGATCTAATATTAAAATCGGATCATGGAATCAAATTGAATCGGAATTACTCATGATCCGATCCGATCCAATCAGACCCATTTATACTTCATGTTCCATGATTTCAATACAAAAATCTTAGTTACCTGACGAAAAATTCTATAATGTAAGTTTATCTTAGTTATATGGCAAAAGATTCTAGAATGTAAGTTTAGGTGAGGTGCAGTCATCTCGTACCCTCTCCCATGAATGATTAGCGAAGTTGGCTGACCATATCCCAAAAAGTTATACTGGACCTAATAGTGGTAGGTTGTGAAGGTTCTACGGTGGCCATCTTAACCACTAAATATATATAAAATAAATTATTATAAAAATTATTATCAATATTGTATGGACCACGTGATGCATGCAGCCAATTGTAGGCGCATGGCGGTGCACGCAATTAATCACAAGTATCGGTTCATAAAGTTTATTCATCAAGTACGTATTTGGAAGCGTTAACCATCGATACGAGCATTTATGATCGGCCGCGTGTATGGCTACGTTGCGTAGACTAATTTTTTTAAAAATATAGCCGCAGTGTCAGTTCGAACCGCCAGCTCATCCTACTATAGATGGCTAGCGACATGGAACAAAGAGACATTGGCTAAACTAAATATGATGGAACTGGACCGAGCGGTAGCGGAGCAACTCTAAACCATCCATGGCGCGCAGCCCACATGCCATCACCAAAGCGTTATTAAATCATGTGGGTCACGTGTCACGTGAAGCACATTTGGCGCTAGTGACGTGGATGCAATCCATTGTTGATCCTATTTGATGGATGGTGCAGAATAAAATTTCGAGATACAGTGAGGTTTCCTGTTGGCAAATTATGCCCTACATTATATACGCCAACATTGGTCATACCATATCAACCATCTTATCTTCTTTCTATAAATCAATCATCAAGACGAGTGTATCATGAATGAAATTAATTGAAAAAACATAAGATAATTTGATATGATGCACTTGATGTACATGGTGCACAAGGATACCATCTGTTCCCCCGATTGTTACCTAATCAATTGCTCGTACGATGTTGGCATAAGGAATTAGTGTGAGGTTGCACGCCAGCATTATGTTGATTTAAAAAGAAAGAAAAGGCCACCATAGGAGGAAATCTCATATTTATTTATTCTCAATAATATTTAATTACTTACGACAAATTTATCAGGGAAGGAAGAGAGTGGATCGAAATCTTCCACCTTACCATTTATTTTAAGGATTCTGTTATCCTATCAATCAAGAAAAGGTTTGAGACATAAAACATCACAAGTTTATGGTATGATTTATGATTGGGAAAATCATAGAGACAAGCAGGGGATGCCCATTACTCCTTGGTGCTTGTACGAGGACAAGTTTTGGGATTGAATCTTGAGAAGATATGTTTCTTACTGTTGTTTACGAAAAAAATATTGACCAACTCTATATCGATCCAATGGTTTGAATGAGCCCATTACTTAGGCTATTAAATAGGGTGAAAGACTTGTTTCATAATAATAAATTTCTTGTTACTCATTCAGAATGTCGCAGTAGGTAGCATACCAAATCTCACAAACCCAGACAACATGATACCAAGAGAATAACAACTACCTTTACAACATAAGGAGTCGCTCTAAATACAAGTAAAACCACGATTTTTAGGTGGGAACCCCACGTCATTGCGCGCTAACGACTCAGTCCTTCGTATGGAAGGGGTTAACATCATGATAGCAAGAAAAATATCTTACTAGATTTTAAAGAATATATTTGATTGGAGAGAGCTTCATTGCCATTTTGATTCAAGAAACAATAGGAATATTCCAACCCCTCCAAACTCAATCCCTACTCCCTTTTAATATTTAAATTTTATTTCGATTCTGATTTTGAATCAAATATTCCGGAGGATATGGCAATTCTGATTTCCATTCTAATTCTGATTCCCCTATCTAATCTAATATCAATTTCGATCATGGACCAAATATATCCTAAAATGAGTTCAAGGATGTATCCTTAAAAAATGCATCCAACATTGTGTTTCAAATTCCAGTGAACTTATAAACAGTACTGACACCGGCAAGAAACACAAGAGTCTACTTCAATACCAAGCGGAAGGAACTCTCTTTGCTTTTCAGTGGACCGAATTTATTACGCGGATATCATACAACGGAGGAACGGGGTTATCCTTCACCCTTTTTCCAAATTTTTGCTTTATCCAAACCATAGCTGTGTGTATATTTCTCCTTTCCACGCTCGGCACGGAAACATCAAAAACCGGCAGATTGACAATAGCATCTCCACTGCAATCCGACTTGGCTTCCATCAAAGTGCCCAAATTGGTGCACCCATCACGGTTGCTAGGACTTGATGGATTGTGTGAAGGAAAGAACCCACCACCATGCAGCATGGGCCTAGTTGAAAGCCTAGTTAATGGATGAGATGGTCCCGCTTAGCAAAGATGTCTACGTATCATCTCATGATCATTTAAGATTTCATAATAATTGGAGGAGAATTATTGGCAGCCAACCACCAAGCCAGTTCCGAATGAGACCACCAAGGACCCCATTTCTTATACCCTATAATACTGCCTGCCATGAAGTTGACGTCAACCCATCCCTCTATGGCACGAATTGCTTGCCATTTTAAACGAGCTTGCAGGTCCCCATCAGCTTTTCTCAATAGGCCAGAGGTCACTTTTAGCCACCATGATGCTGAGGCTTTAACAACCCATCACCTCATTAAATATATCAGTTAGAAGATATTATTAAAATTTCTTGATTCTCCTAAATTTAATTTGTATATAGTTGATATAAGATTAAACACATGTTTTACACATCCTTACATACACCACCCCTCCCCTCAGTTTAAGTCTTAGAATTCTTATCATCTAAAAATCTAAATTCATTCAAATTCATTATTAAATACCATAAATTCGATCACAAATGCGCTTATGATATAGTCTCCTAGTCCACATGATATATGGTTTGGATATATTTTAATATCATTTGTAACAGTCCAAAATTTCATCTAAAAATATTATCTGAAAGGTATAATTTAGATTTTTGATCTATATAAATATCAAAGATCTATCCAATGTATATTCTATATAGAATTAAATACACTCATATGGGTCTGAGAGCTCATTTTAGATTTTGATGGGCTTAGAATGTTAGATCATTGAAGGGATCCTTCACTAAGTGAGGGTACTTCCAAACAAAGAAGGGCCAATAGAGGAAGCTGAGTGACCTCTATTTCCATGGCGGATGCGGAGGGGATATGCCCCTTTGGAGGAGCTTTTGTGGCTTGGTTCTCGGCGGTTGCAGCACCTTTGACGGCTCTTTTTGTGGAGATCCATCACCAACAGTTTACAGGGAAGCAAGTGAAGGCTATATTAGTCGTAACGTTTCAAATTCCCTGATTGTTTGTTACAGATTGCGGTCTGGGATTTGAAAGGGAAAAGGAAGGCCATCTTGCTTTTTAATTTTTCACTTTTTTTTTTTGGTACATTTAATTTTTCACGTCTTATCACTTCAGGTTTGACGCTTTATAATGCACTTTAATCTAGTTTCACAGGACAGGACGTGGTTCAATCTGGCTTTTTCGCTATTGTTGTAGGCTAGTTTAACACAGCCTTTAAGAAGCCCATTAGGCCATCCATAATGAATGTTTTTTTTAGCCCAATCGCCAGCCTAGAAGCTTCAATAAATTTCTCAAACATATTTATATAATCTTGATTCAAAAGGATTATCGAATCCGATATAAACTACTTTGGCCACTATGAATGGATTGGATAAAATTTAGGAGCAAAATTTACCACATTGGATAGCTAAATTGAAAGTCAAACTCTCCGAAACCATAATTTTGGAAACCGTATTGAGATAATCTTTTGAAAAAAATCAAATAACTTTTCGAGATTTATAGCATAATATCTCACCATTTATGAGGTGGTGCCCCTAGCATTGCCCAGCAATCTTCTCCCAAATTTCATCTTTTGGGGCCTAAAAAATAAATCAATCAAACTAAATTTTTTTTTTTTGGATAAGACATTAACCAGACTAGTGACGAAAAACAAAGTTGATATATAAGTTGAGATCTATCTTCTAAAAATTTTATATTTTTTTTAAATTATTTATATTAAATATTATCATGAAAATCTATTTTAGATTGAGTTGATTGAAAGTGGTCGACAACGGTAGGTCAGTGACGACAGAACAGCAACAATAAATCTACAAAATAAGTTTTTGAATTAAAGTTGGCTCCGATAAAATTCTCTAATGCTCAAATTAGAAATGCAGAATATGCGGAAAGTAGTAAGTATTTTGGAAGAGAAGTATTTTTATATGTTGGAGGTGCCTGTAGCCCTTTATTTACAGATAGAGATTGATTGAGTAAGATACGTTATCTTGTGCTTTATTTGGAGAGGTATATTTGTTGTATCATATCATCATTGACCATTTTCAACTAATCCAATCCAAGATAGATTTTTGCAACAACATTGGACATATATATTTTAGGTAAAAAAGCCATTTTATGAACTAATGAAAGAAATTTAATCCAAATTATATGAAGACGGAACTTACTATTATAAATAGAGATTGTGCATATTATTTTTAAATTAATTAATAAAAAAATTTAAATCTTGGTATTCTTATCTATCTATTTATATATATATATATATAATTATTTCTAGAGAGAGATTCTTGTTGTTGTGATGTTCTTTCTCCTCGATTAGATCAACTTATTTTCTTGTTACGGAAACCTGCATTTTGTAGCAATGAGTAGCTTTGATACTGGTGGAACACAAGGGTTCAAGTTAAAACAACAAGGCTGTGTCCTGATTAATCTTTCGTGAAACATATCAAAAGATGACAATTCTTGGATTAGGGTAGGAGTGTCTGCACCATATAAAGGTGGATTACAACATCGAAGATGTTGGAACGGACTCATCCAAGAACCACGGCCATGGACTTGCCTCATGGATCCGATGCCATCTCCCTCTTCTTGCCTTGTCTTCCTCTCATCGCAAAGCTCTGGAGATGTTCGGGCTTCCTTCATGAAGAGGCTCCTCCCAAGAACACCTCGCACCAATCTCTCAACTCCTCCTCAGCATAGGGGATGCAAGGGGACCTTCAATAGAAAGGCAAAGCACCCAAGTCCTAATTTCTGTCTCTTTGCTCCTACCAAATTTAGAACGGGCTTTTGTTAAAGCAGGGGTCTGCTCGTCTTGAGGAAGGGACAAACCAACAATGCATCAAGATCACCTAGGCATACGATACCATCTAAGCCCACCGATATGTTACGCACCGTGGGCACTTAGCTCAAACGCGGTGCATAAAATATTTCCCGTCATCATTACCGGTGCATTCCTAAATGGGCTTAGTTGGGCCGGTCTTCCCTTTATTTTAATCAAATTATCCAAACGTCCGGATGGTGGAACTATTTGAAAGGTCCCTGTGGTGCACGAGCTTGGGTGGGCACATTTTGCCATGATTTAGGGGTTCGTCTTATCTTACATACAAAATAATGATTGTTCTTCTTTCATAATATGAATCATTGGATCGTACTTTATATAATTTTTAAAGCACTATGGATCATTTTCTTTCAGCATAGATCATAAAGCTAACATTATGCTTTTTGCAAAAAAAGAATGATCATTCTTTCCTATGGAAGATGCAATCCAGCTCATTATTGAGTTGTCTATTAACCATGTTTGAAATACTTCAAAGAGTAGAAAAAAATTATCAAACAAGTGTTGAACAAAATTATGGATGGCAACAGATTGGGTACGGATCAAATTGGTCCATATCCATATCCATCCTGCAAGTAAAAACCTCATATCCATAGTCATCCCATACCCGCCTCGAATCAGGTTGGATTGGATTAAGTAGAGATACGGGTTAGATTGGTCAGATGGAATTAGGTTGGTTATATATAAACGATATAAAATTATTATAATTTTAAAAGGATGATATATATTAACATTATATTGGATCGAATTCGGGTTGAGGCATATCATTATCCGTATTTGAGCTAAATCCACTTTGGATATTTTTTCTAAAACCCATATCCCTTCAGATTCCAAATGAGTTGGATAAAATCCATCCCATTTAGATCGAGTTAGGTCGAAAATCCGATAGGTCGCTAAAATTGCCAACCATAAACAAAGTATAAAACAATAAAGACTAGGGATGGCAATGGATCGGATATGAATTAGGTCGATCAATTCTCATATCCGTCTAGCTAAGAAAAAGAAATCCATGTCCGCCCCGTAGGATCAAGTTGAGTTAGATAAAATGAAGTTGAAGCTTAGGTCGAATCTGATCAAGTATATCCGAAATCCCTTCCTTCTGATGAAAAATTTTTTCACCACCAAAATCTAAGAAACCCTTCAATCTTCCCATCTGATCTTCCCCTTCGATCTAAGAAACTCCTCTGATCTCCTAGTTCTCTCAGCTCTCCTTTCCTACGGATCTTCGACAAAGAGAAAAAGAAAAGGAAGAAAAAAGTCAAAAAAAAAAAAAGCTCAATCAGGGGAAAAAAATCTTACCTTCTAATTTTTTTCATCTTTCCTTTGATTTCGGAGCTACCTCCTCTCCTTCTCCTTGTTTAGATGATGTCTAGGGTTTTGTCGACTGAAGAGTGAAGCTTACATGTCGCTGATGGCCGAAGAGCCATCTCCTCTCCTCTACCGTCTAGTTGGCGATCCTCTGGGCCCCTTAACCCTCATCACCTCATTGGAGCCCCCAACCCTCGCCACCTTGCACTCTCTTGGCCTTTGGCCATGGATCCCGCATTACCACTATTGCCGTGCCTCTACGCTTGCTATCCGCCTTTGCTCCACTCACCACCTCCATTCTCGCCAACCAAATAGAGAAGATGATGGCTAGCTAAGGTTTCGGGTGAGAGCCGGGAGATTTAAAGCAGCCGAATAGATAAGCCTAAATGTTGAATAAAGCTTTGTGTTGAATATTTATATTAAGAGTTATCAGGTCGAATTCGGGATGGGACATACTCTTATCCATATCTATCTAGATTTTTTTCTAAAATTCATATCCATCCTAAATTTCAATCGGATTGCATAAAATCCGTCCAATTCAGATTAGATCGGATCAGATATCCAATGGATTAGAAAAAAATTATCATTTTTAATAAAGACCGTGCGAGAGCAATTCTAAGCTAATAATATCGTATTTGGACCCGACGCGGAGCAAACAACGAGCTAAGCAAATACGTCGCGGCCATGGTTTTTTTTCATAAATCAGGTGAGATGCCCTAAAGTTGGGTCCTTTTCCTTGTCAAGAGTTCGGAAACCAAAGTTTCAGGTGTTGCCTTCAATCGTTCGAGGAAAAAAGAGCCAAGACTTGCTACATATTTATCTATTATAATTTCTTTCCTCAATAGTCTGCCCATGCCTTGTGGCAGCCGTTAGAGTTACATATCATTCATGCAACATTTTTATATATCTGGACGATATTGGTGCAAGCAGGTCGTGTGGAGACCATGCATCGAGAACAGATTTTATTAATTTGGACATGTGAATTTAGTGGTGGAAGCAAGACATGTCGGGTTGGAGTATCTCAGCTCGTTTGATGCCCGACAATGAAATTTACCCAAAGAAACTTTTGGTCCAATCCGACTTGTTTCATATTGGATAGGGTAAGGTGATGTTGATACGATCGAGTTGTATCCAACCTACTGATTTGAAAAGCGTCTCCCTTGCGTTCATTGAACTGCAGAAAAGATTCATTTCAAATTGTTTGCACCCTGCAGCTTTTGAACTTTTTGACCAAATTAACTATAACTAGTGAGAACAAGCCACCGACTCTAGTTTGGAATATACTTGTCGTCATCCCCATTAGTGATATTGATGTGCAATCCACTGTATCTCCATAAGATTCCCGGTAAACACAGGTCATCCGTGGCCTCTTGGTTTAAACCATATTGTTTTCAGATTTATTATTACTTCACTGCTAGTTTGGTCGGATCTTTTTTTTGTCAGTCAAATTTTTGATGAAAACCGAGTCTGCATTTCGAAACATTAATCTTAATCAATTACTTGGTGCTTCCTTAACATGGATTGGGTCAAATTTTTCCCGACTTGGTCGCACTCAAATGTGGACTTGGTCCAGGTGCTGATGGTGTGCATTGAACAAGTGATGGTGTGGCCCCGAACCCAGAATTATTTCTGCGACCCATAATTAGGTTAGTGCCTAAGAAACTTCAACTTAATCTGTGGGATGGTTGCTGCGCATTACGAGAAGTTGCAGCCACCAATGCTAGAATCCTTGGAATAAAACGGCAGAGTTTTGGTCTGGATCCAGGTTAATATACAATTTGATTCATTATGGATGCATTTAGCTTGCGATCGAAATCGAAATTAGAATTGAAAATGAAAATCGAAATGCTCGTATCATTCATAATTTGATGAGGAATCGAAATCAGAATAAAATTTAAAAATTAAAAAAATATATATTACAAAATTTTTTAAGATTATGATATTTTTATTTTTATTTTTTAAAATTAGAATGCGAATAAAGAAAAGTAGAATCCCTTGGACCAAATAGTAGGTCAGAGAGTTCTTTATTCTCGTTTCCATTCCAGAATACAAACTGCTCCAACGAAATATGTCATAAATTATTCGTTTCTCCTTGCAAAAATGTACCTCAGCACTGGGACCACGTTGAGCTTCCCCTGTTGCCGTCACATTATTTCTCGGTGTTCCAAGCCAGAGGTTACCGCCGTGTTGTTTGCTAATTGTTGCCGCAGTTATCATGGATGCACGGAAGAGCATAATGTTATTGCTACCGCTTCATCTTGAAATTATTTAGACTGGAGATCACAATTCACGGCATAAGATGGATGTTTCGTGGACCCACCAAAATCTACCATCACCACCCTAGATGTATTGTAAATTTATGACATGGGGACCAATCCCTTTCTTCTTTGTCGGTGAAATTCCTTTCAGGGGAAGATGTGTCTCCATGTCCACTGATAGGTCCATTTTGCTCTGTCGTATAACAATAACAAGTCATGTATAAAGATGGTCTTTTGACGTTTGAACTCTTGAATTGCAGCCAAAAGATAAATTTTTGCTGGCCTGTCTCCTCTTTTGATAATACTTTTAGGAGGTGCTTGGTTGGGAGGATATATTTTCGGAATCGAAATGGAAATGGATGATTCTCGTTTCAATCGCTTGATCAGAAAGAGTGTCATTTTGATTTCGATTTCAAGATGGAATAAAAATGGTTCAATCTATCTAAAACTCAATTCTTACTTTTTTTTCTACCGTTCAAATTTTTATTTCGATTTCGATTTTGATTTCTGTCACAAACCAAATACTTCAGAGAATTAGGTTATTCCGATTTCGATTCTAATTTATTTTAATTTTTATTTCAATTTTGATTTCGATCGTGAACCAAATACCCCCTTAGTTAATGAGTCTAAATATTTTCTTGCATTGCTTCTATTTTTTCCAAATGGGATGGTGAAAGCGTTGCTCATTGATATATAAGGTTGAGCTTCACTTTTAGCAACTCAATCCTTTTCTCTCCTAATCTAATACAGTTGTTGAAAAAAAAGAGACAAGTTTAATCCATGTGTCCATCAATCTTAATTTCCACCAGAATTAATATTAATTTCTTGAGTAAACCTTTGTTAAAAGATAAATGATCTAAGGCGTTCTAATATAAACACTTGGTCAAATTCCTGCCTTATACCTATCTTCAACTACTCTTTTCTCTTCACAACTTAATTTACCCCATCATACTTACCTTCCTGCGATCTTATCTCTTTACAAATTAACTCTTACACTTCAACTCATTCGCAGTATTGATAAATCTCAGATCTTATTATTTTTAATGCGCTCTTGCACATTTATCGGTACATACTAGTATTAATTTTTTTTTTTTTTTTTATAAAATGATGCAGGTATCAATAACTATTCTTTTTGTGAAGTTCATCTCTCTTGGATTTTGCCGCATGAGAGCGCAACTTGAATTGATTTTTATCAACAGGTAGTAGAGGACTCCCAGTATTCTACTAGCTCTGCATTCTTAAGATTGATGGATGAGTTGGGCGCTACAAGGTTTAAGATAACATTGCTAAAAACATCAGCAGTCAACAACGCAATGTCTAAAGGTTCCAGAGGCCTTCTGTTATAATTTCAGCTGGACAAAGACTCCATTTACTTCAAGCCAAATAGGCCTTAGGTGTAGATACTGAGTACCGAGCAGCTACATTTGTTCCAGGATCTGCAGGTGGAGATTTTCCCAACAACTGCGTCTAGTTGTTGATAGCTGGAAGATAAGGATTTCTATGGAGGAAGACAACTGTGAAGTACTACTAGCTGTAATTGTAGATGTTATCGAGAAGGGAAGCCTAATTAAACTAATGTAGCTAGGCTCGGTGTATAACCGCAGTAAAAGCTGAGATGGACGTTTGGTACCACTTTTATGGCCTGGGTACTGCAGGCCTTGGTTGTCTAAACTTTTGGCTTCTTTTGTCCTTATCAGGTTTAAAAATATAAAAAAAATGGTAGGCCCTCTCTCAAATGATGCAAATGGAAGATCATGGAAGAAGCTATACAATATTTTAACCATGACTTGGGGTGCACGTAGAAGTTCTCTTTTGAAAGACCTGTGCGGTTCAATAGTTTTAACTTGCCGATGTTTATCAAACTTGTCCCTTAAATATTTATGGTGTTGTTTGCGCTCATCTATAGAGCTAAAAACACATACTAGAAATTCTTCCATACTAAATTACTAAAAAGAATTGTTGTTATTTCTTTTGATTGGAGGAATCTTCTTCTTTTTTTTTTTTTTTTTGAGTCATAAATAAGGAAGGGTAAGTACAGCCATGAAATTTACAATGCTTCATTTTACCCAAATGGATTCAACATATGACAAAAATAGAAGATTTGTGCTACCTGATGGTTTCTTGACCTTCTATACTTTCCTTTAAGTTTATGAGGAACGGATGTGGCAAAGGCTATGTATATTTGAAGACTTCACCATTTTTTGGGATACATTAATATTGGTTTTTGCTTATAGATGGCTAAGGATACTTCTTCTCATTCTTGAGATTGCTCCTTGATTGATCCTGAGTAGCCATCTAAGAATCTTTTTCGTAGAAGAAGGAGGAATGAAATATGCCGTACGAAAAAGGCCTACCAAAAAAATCGAATAAGGACAGGATTGAAATCCATGTTTGCATCCCATCAAAAAAAAAAAAAAAAAACCGAGTCCGAAGTATTAACCCCCGTAGAATTTATCAATCATTGATATATGCATTACTCTCATGTGATGAAGAAACTTAAATTAGGATAAAGGAAATTTTGGACCGTGACATAAAACGGCTACATTCTGGTTCTCATCAATTATTCCTGTTTCACATAATCCACTTTTCTAAAAGCATCCCAGACCCCTATCTAGATCTCACAACCATGCTCCATAAATTTGAGTTGTATAACACATGCTTGATTACTTCCCTCCCAAACTTCACCATAGTTTTAAAATTGCTATGATCTAGGTGAAATTTGGAGTGGCAAAATGATACTTAAGATTATGTCCCAGTTTGCAACAAAAAAAAAAAAAAAAAAGGCGTTGCATTTGATGAAATTCTCTGGTTTCCAGATCACAATTCTTCAGTTCTGTCTAAATTCAAAACTTTTGAACCATAAATTTTGAGATGTTGTTTTTGTAGTTTTGATTGCTAAAAGAAGAAAACTTGCTACAAATACAATGGAAGATATCGAGTTTTGAAAACTCTCCACGAAGCAAAAAAAAATTTCCAATTCAAGATTTTGGGAATTTAATTTATCAGTCTTGCCAGACATTCATTTTTTACTTCTAATATCAGGCTTTTGCCTTCTCATGGAAAAGAAAACACATAAGATTATAAATTTTCTAAGTTTTGCATGACATCTGAAGCCGCTCTTCGTTCTTCAAAATAAAATGAAAGAACTGATCGATAATAATTTCACCATTTTCTCTCTTCACCGTTAAAAAAAAAAAAAAAAAAAAAAATCCTTTCAAGTGATAAAGGAAAACCAAAGTAACATATATAACAATTCTTCTTTTTCTTCCTGGTACTACTTATAGCCCATAAACCACCCTTCTCTTCTTCAAAGGATCCCACACCCCACTTTTCATCTTCTCATCTTTCTCCATGACATGTGAACTAATTTCCATATACATCATTCTAGATTAATTTGAAGGCTCTCATATATATCAAAGTGAATATATATTTGGAGTACCAAAACTAAACAATATATAGAAAAGAAGCAGAAGCAAAAAAACAAGAAGAAGAAGAAGAAGAATTGCTTGCTAATAATTTCCCCCTTCCTCTCTCACATTACGATTAGAACGAGGTTACTTAATTACAAAGACGGCAAGGGAAAGAAAGCAGCCAAGAAGAACCACGTCCTCACCCTCTCATCAACCTCTTCTCCTTCTCCAACCCATCAAGCAAGCTGGCGAGCGCTCTCATCACGTTCACTTGCCCCTGGAGCGCCTCGATGTAGTCTGCCGTCTCCTCGAAGAGCTGGTCCATGGCCAAGTCCTCGCCGCCCGGGACTAGCTTTTGAAGAGCTCTCAACCTTCTCTCTATCTCCATTACCTCATCGTCTCCGTCTTCTCCAACCAAGTCTTCAGCCACCTTGGAAGGAGTTGTGCCTTCTTCCTTGCAGCCGCATGCACTGTTTCCTTTCCTTGGGAGGAGGCGGCTGCGGAGGGCGCGACTCCAATGGCGGCCGCGGGAGGACTCAGCCAGGCCCATCTCGGCTGCCATCTTGATCCGCCTTCCCCTCTCGAGGAAACCGGCATTGGTGGGGGTAGGTGTGTTGATGAAGGAGAGGCTTCTGTTGTCGTCTTCGTTCCCCATGGTTGGTGTGGCGACCGGTGAGCTAGGTGTGGTGTTGGTTTGGGTGGAGAGATCCAGAGAGAGAGAGAGAGAGAGATCAAAATGGGAGGATATATATATAAGAAGGAAAGGAGGAGGTGGGGTGGATACATTTACTGCCGGGAATTCTAGAAAGAAATGTAAATTTGCCAGCTAGGAAGAGGGGCCCACTGGGAGCTTTGGCTTCGCAATCACAATTGTTCTTGGTTTTCGTGAATCACCTCTGGCAGTGCACTTTGCAGCAGATTGCTCTTGTTGTTTGGGCCTCTTGGCGCATGGCTCTCCAAGCTGATTATTGTTGGGCATAATGGCCACTGTTTGATTGATCTTTTTTCCCCCCCCTCTCTCTCTGTCTTAAATAATTTTATTATTGTTAATTTTAAAGACGAGATCTTTGGATAATTTTGCATTACATAATCCCCTTCAAAGCTTCTAAACATTTCTAACCCCGATAACAGCTATCTTTGACATAAACCTCCCTACATATTTCGTTTTTTAATTTGTTGTTGTGATATTGAGTAATTCGATTTATTTAGGTGCACAATAACATAGTTGTGCTTCATGATTTATGTCACCTAACGGATACAAATTATAAGATCACTTTTCTTGTTGAAGATCTCATGGTCTGCGTTGATATTTCAGCAAAACTTTTAGATATGATGTGTCACAAACTAGACCATGTTAGTTATCGGGCATACATTTTATACTGAAGAATGAAGACTTTTAGGATTACAGCATGCCTAGGCAGTTACTTATTCTTGATGTGCCACTCGCGAACTCTACTTGGATGCACATGCCTGTCCCTTTAGTAGCAAGTAAAGCTCATCAATCAATATCTACTTACAAAACTACTTAAGCATTAAAGTCAAAAAGGGCAAGTAATGGTTATGTATGACAAAATTCTGCCATTTGAACGGAAGATTGGATGTAAAGGATGACCTAATTGTCGCGTCTAAATCCAAAATCTTATCAAAATCAAGTCTATCTACTCCCAGTGTTGAAGCTCCATACAGCTCATGAAATAATTCGAGTCATCCAATTATTCTTGCATGGTTCATGCATGTAATTTATATTAAATAGCGGCCGACTGTTTTTAAAAACCCTCAGCACTCAATCATCGAGGAGTCGTACCTTATTCTTGTAGTTACTTGAGAAAGGAGTTGATGCAGTCTGCATCTTGATGCAATTATGTTATGATGTTAATATGTACCACAGGATCAGGGTGTGGTAGTTTATGGGTTTCATTTGGTTCTCCATACCACAGCCCCATGGAGCACATGGATATCCTAATGTCACCACACTAGCTAGGATGTGACCTAAACCAATGGCTTCCAGAAAATGCTTGTCTGAGTGATCGGTGATCAAACTGTGGTTTCTAAACTGTTTGTGAAAAAATGTACCTCTGGTGATCTTTATGTTGGTGCTTCACAGAAATTAACGTCCAACCACCAAACACAATAATCTTAAAAACAAATGGTTGATTGCTAAACTATCTTAGGGAGAGAGAGAGAGAGAGAGAGTACACAGTTATGTACCAATGAGTCATACTGGTCATTTTATAATTGTTATAAAGGAGGAATGCAGGGATTGATTGGATGACATCCTAACACCACCATGTACCATCTGCTGCCCCACTTTGGAGCTTTTATTCATCCCTCCATGTGCCTGCCATGACATCCCCCACATGCTCGCACTCCGACTACAAAAGAGAATACGAAACAAAGCAAAAGTTACCTGGTCGGACCATCGGACTCCTGTCAGTACTGTACAAAAAGATGTGGATCGTACCGCCCACATCGCACCCCATGGGAGAAATTTAAGGGAGAATCCAGCCTTATTAGCCCATATTCATCTACCTCCCTCCTCCTCTATCTGTGTTTTTTCTTTTTTCTTTTTTTTTCTCAAAAAGCTCTTAAATCCTAAGCACGATACCATACCACTTGCTACCGGACATAATCTGAGAAATCATTTAAATAGGAGATAATATGATCATTCCCCGGTGATAAAACTGTTTTGTAACAAAAATATAGGTCGTTACTTGAAACTATACATTAATATATATATATATATATATATATATATATATATATATATATATGAAGGAACGTTGAAGTAATATTTATAAAATTTAGCTCTTCATATATTCACCTTGATTTGATCAAATTATAGCTGAAAAATAATAACGGCCATGTGAATTACCGCCGGTTTACTTTTATATTAAAAAAAAATGAAGAGTTTTCCTGACCAAATAAAGGTTGCTTTTATATCTTAACAACAAACAGTGATATTAGAAAGGAATGGTAACTTGGTGCAACCTGGTACTATCGGTGTTATCAAATCTTTGTTAGTGTCACAAACACCAACAAAGTATCAAAAAAATATACTTGATAAAAGTCTGACTTGTTTAACTTTTATCAATCAAATTTTATTTGAATCCAAATCAGGAACCCAATCCTGATGATTCATCCTATATATATAGAGAGAGAAAGAGAGTTAAACTAGGATACATTTGATTGAATTTGAATCTATATCCAATCGGATTAAAATTTTATAATAAAAATTCTACATCAATGATCTAAGCCGTTAGATATGATCTACTATCTCAAAACTACTTACACATCAAAAATCATATGATTTTAAAACTCCTAATCTATGCATCAAGTAGTCAAAAATTAGACAGCTTAAATAAAATTGAATTAGATGTATTTTTGGATCACTTGATGTATAAACTAAAAATTTTTAAATTATTTAATTTTTAATGTACAAATAATTTTGAGATAGTAGATCATATCCAACGACTTGAATCATTAATTTAGAACCTTCATTATATAATTTTGATCTGATTGAATTTAAGTTTAAATTTAATCAAATATATTTTAATACGATGTTCTCTATATATATATATAATATATAATATATATATTATTATATATCTTAAGTTTTTTATAAAATTTATTATATCTTGAACATAAG
The DNA here is from genome assembly GCA_006176705.1 of Cocos nucifera. Classification (NCBI taxonomy): domain Eukaryota; kingdom Viridiplantae; phylum Streptophyta; class Magnoliopsida; order Arecales; family Arecaceae; genus Cocos; species Cocos nucifera. Next base: position 880,108 of record QRFJ01000641.1, on the reverse strand, counting down.
TAATACATGGTCGGTTGATTCCGCATCCGGTACAGCGAATATCTTGGCATCTCTTCATTTGATTTTGATCCACATCCAACCTGATTCTCTGATGGGAAAGATTTGACTTAAAATAGTGTCAGACCCTCAGAAAATCAGGGTGTGCGAGAGTTGCCTAGAAAAGGAGCACGGCAAGCTCCATTGTAGGGCACCAGAGTCCAGTCGAGCCCCGGCAAACCGACCGCCAAATGGAAAGCGAAGCAAACGGTTCAAAGGCTCGGCTGATGGATACGAGCCCCCATGTCCTGGCATCATAACTTGAACCTAGCCCCCATGTGCTCCCCCTCTTTCCCCACGGCCCGGGTCCCAGTGCGCCGCGCGTCGGCCCTCCCGGGGCCCCGCGCGCGCGCGCGCATGATTTGGCGATTCTCTGGCGATCCTGTAGGCCATCGGGGGCTCCATGAGGCTAGGACCGGTGCCGCCGCAGGACCCCACCTGTCCCTCTATGGTCGGTGAACGACCCACAAGCCCTTTATAATTTTTTTTTTTTTTTTTTGATAGGAAAGCCCTTTACAAAAAATTATAGCTGCTTTCTTCGTCCCTTGTCGCTCCCTTCATCGAAGGCCCACTCCTGGCTGAATCCATGGACCAACGTTTGGAGGAATGGTTGGAGTCGGAGACCGTTTTGATGATGGCCATTTGTCTACGTTCCACCACCCTCTTTTTTTTTAAAAAAAATGGTGGTTATTATGTGGTGGTGGAGCTTTTGGTGACGTGGGCGTTCCACATACGACGGGTGCGATGCTATGTTGCCATGTTCTTTTGACATGTGCTTGTGCCCTTACCGTCACTACCATTACAGCTTGCCACCCACATAGCGTTTCATATATATATATATATATATATATATAAAGTCCATCAATGTTCATTGGACGGATGGATTATGCTAATAATAATTATGAATAGAGCTCATTAAGAGGGATAAAAGTTCAACATCCTCTTCGTCTCTCATTGCTGTGGTGTTTGGTTGACAGGTAGTAGGAGGTAGGTGTTTTGTGATCATTTCTTTTGAGACCAAGATGATCATATGCGTGGATAACGTTCCTTATGCACTTGTCATGGGCATGGTTGAGAAAAATTATATGTTTGCGTACTAGAGAAAATTTGCAGACGGTTCATGGGACAGTTCACGCTTCATGTGCTGGATGGTGATGAGCATGCGATGCTGTGATACGCTTTTGATAAAATGATTCCAAACTATAGACTTGAGTGTCACGGTGGGATGTTCCATGCCAAGTCAATAGAGGAAGATGTGTACTCCCCCCCCCCCCCCCCCCCCCCCACCCCCCCCCCCCCCCCCCCCCCCCCCCCCCCCCCCCCCCCCCCCCCCCCCCCCCCCCCCCCCCCCCCCCCCCCCCCCCCCCCCCTTTTTCTTATTGTTTCCGGCAGATATTTGACGTACACGCACTCAAGGTCAACAAATAAAATTTACCGAAAGTCCTAATCTCTTCGCGCAGCTCGTCCTCACTCGGAAACCCTCATTGCGTTGTGTATTTTGGTAGTTGAATGGCAGTATCTTGGGATAGACAATCTACAGATTTCACTATTAGCTTCGTGCCAATATATATATTTAAAACGCGTAGGATGCCCCAATAATTCCTCTTTTTTATGGTACAATCCCAATAATTCCTCTTTAGAGGCACACATCCCAAGCTATCTTTCTACTCTAGATGTTCCATTGTTGCAATTTGGCCGGTCGCTCCGACCCTTTGCAAAGCCAAAGCTGTATTTGTCTTCCTTCAAAAGGTATTCTTTTTTTTAAAAAAAAGCCCTTTTAGCACAAGATAGATGATTGTAAGAGAGGCCGGCCGGTCCAATTTTCGTTGTTGTTTGACCAGTGGGATTTGGAAGAATTCAGACAATATCTTTCGCCAGTACGACCGCCCACGATAGACTTCTTCGATGGAGTAACCAACCGACCTCTGTTGTTCTTTTCAATGTTATCTCTAATGCCACCTTCCTCCTTCCTCTGGTACCGACCTCTGTTGTTCTTTTCAATGTTATCTCTAATGCCACCTTCCTCTGGTACTCTTAGATAGAGGTCTTACATCCATAGAACATGATACTTGGACTATTCTAGGATTTCAAAGCGATTGAATGAAATTTTTTAAATTTTTTTTATATTTATGTTTCCCCACTTTTCCTTAAAACCAGGAGACCACCATGCACTAAACTAATGCAAAATCCACTGACCGCTCCACCACAAACTCCAGAATCTGTCACAAGTTTACGGGAAACAAAATTAATGATTTTAAGATTTACTTCCCTAACAGAATATACATATTCATTTACTTATAGAAACTCCATCAACTTAATTATGTTAATATCAATCACGAAATGGATGGAAACACCTCTCAATTTTACGTGGATAATCAAAATATTGTCTAAAAAAATTATTTATTTTTTCAATAAAAGAATTATGTTTGCTTTCTCATTTCCTTGAAGGTGCAGAACCACAGAATGTTCTAATTTGTGGGTAAAACGTCTCATGCTCAACGTTGTGACATGCTTCAGATCTGCAAGTAAATTCAAGAAAAAAGGTGACTGGAATTTGGCAATGAGAAAGAAGTTTTCTAGGAATATACGAAATGGAAAGCTAAAACGTTAACAATTCACATTAGCAGACTTGCTGGCATTTAATTGAGTGCCATAAAATTTCTTAGTTTTTATCATAAAGTCCCTATTCATCAAATATCAACAGTTCATTGACCGAACAGATACCAATCAAGATGAATGCATTTACTAATGCAGTTGTTCTTCCATGAAGTAAGAGCTTCAACCTTGAAACACTACATATCACTTACATAACAAAAACACTGGAAGACAAACTAAAAAGATATGAATGAACTTTAAATTTTATTGGTATAAAAGAAACTATTACATTTTATCCCACTTAATATTCAGGATGTGAATAGAATGTTACAGTAGTTGTTGAACCAATTATCAAAAACCTTATATGTAGCAATATCCCTATGCAATTAAATCAATGATTAAATCAATTCTTGGCAGCATAGATCCAATGTGTTGCTTTATCATTGCACCTCTTTCTTTCCCGGAGTCAAATGGATCGCTCAACTTCAATCAACAACAGAACCTTTTCTAGTCAATCCTTTCAAGATTATATTTCACCACCCCCTCAAGTGAAGATCTGAACTCACACTGAGGGAGGCACTGAAGATTTTGGATTGCCAAGTCACCTTTTTCTTTTGCTAGATCTTGAGCTCTCTTGATTCCTCCACACTCAATAACTAAGTGTATTGCAGTGTCTAATGAACCATCTTCACTGAACTCGGAGTCGATGATATCTCGTATCCTTGGCTCCTTCTCTAATGCAAAAATCACAGGGGCAGTCAAGTTTCCCTTTGCCAGATCACTACCAGCTGGTTTGCCAAGTTGCTCTGCTGATTGAGTGAAGTCAAGAATATCATCAACAACCTGGAATGATAGGCCCAGATTCTTTCCATATTCATACATCTGTTCGCACAAGCTACTGCTTACACCACTAAATATAGCAGCAGCCTTTGTGCTTGCGGCAATCAAAGATGCAGTCTTGTAGTAGCTCTTAAGCAAATACTCTTCCAGCGTAACATCACAGTTGAAAAGGCTTGAAGCTTGCTTTATTTCACCACTAGCAAAATCCTTGATAACCTGTGACACAACTGTTATGTGAGAAATGGACCATATAATTAGGATTTGGGAAGAAGAGACAAGGTTTTTCTTCCTAACGTACTTGGCTTATAAGTTTTATAACTTCAATGTTTTCAAGATTTGCAAGGTACCAAGAAGATTGTGCAAACATGAAGTCTCCTGCCAGTACCGCCACTCGTGTCCCATATAGTTGATGAATTGTTGCCTTCCCTGGAGATAATTTAAAATTGGTTTATTAGCTCAAGCAAATGAATTTTCCTAACATAACTTGGTGATCTCTAGGAAACTGAACAATTCAATAAACTATTTCTAAAACATTCTTCTAGCTTTTTTGGCAGTGAAGATTGCACTGCATAAAGTCCAATCCAGTCATCAAAATATAAAGCAGTAGCCCATGGATAAAGCAAGTATACAAACACCAACATCCCCACCAGCAGACCAGAGGGTTGCCTAGTTCACCTAGCGATACCTATGTTAACAAAATCTTCCTGCAAAACCACAAATAACTTGATAGTCCTCTTGTTGGTCAACTGCATATGCATAAACCTAATGTCAAATCAATGACGAATTTGTTGCTTTTGACTTTTCGCGAACCTCATTCCCTCAACCAATCAAATGTGGCACCAGATGAACTAAAAGAAACCATTTGTTTTAACAATAACATAAAATACAACTGGCTCAAGTTATCTGTCTGTACAGATTTTGCAATTGCATTTTTTAAATGATTGACATATCTTATGTGATACTGTTGTTTTGAAAACCAAAGGGTAAAGGACTTACTCATACACTGGATATGAATTTGGTAGAAGGGTAGATAGTAAAAAGCCCTACCATTATGATTTATCACAAAAATGGATAGGATCGGCGTGTAAGAAGACTGCAGCACATGGCAATCAATACTACATACAAAGACACATGCCCATATGTTAGATCAAGACTGTGCAAAAAGCATGTTCTTATTATTCAAATAAATCCAAAAAGAGATGCTTGCACAGTGTAAATTATGTGCAGAACTCTATACTCAGATGTTGCACAACCTGGGACAAAAGTTCATGTGAGATAAGCATACAACACCAGGATTTAGCTCAGCATGCTGAATTTCATACTCACTCTTAATCTGGGGAGTGATTAGTAAAGCATGAGGCAGGAGGAAGGTGCCAGCTTATCAAGCTGGTAAAGTCCCTGACAGTTGGACCAAGGGACCTAGATTCGAATTCTGCCTTCATCGATGTTTTTGGTGGGTGAGGGTAAAGTCCCTTGCATTGTGCAGCTCATTGTGTAATGGGCCTTCTATCAAAAAGCATGAGGCAGGTACTGAGTTTGTGGCATGAGTATGTCCATGGAAAACAGGGAGGATAAGCCATAACAAGTGCAAGGTGATGTCATTATGTGAACATGAAGAAATATGCACATTACGCAAACTGGCAATCAGATAAACATGCAAACAATTTGTACAAGAGCATCCTAAGCTAAAATGTGCAGTTATCCAACCAAAGAAAGTGGAACTTACTGCAAATTTATGCTTGATGTAATATGAATTTATATTTGAAAGAATAAGTAGGGGATTTGCCACCAACTAAAAATTTAACATCTCACCTTGTTCATAAACAGGGTATCTGCAAAGCTGCATCACCAGAAAAATAATTGAAGTCGCACTAATAGAAGTTTCTAAGAGGAAGAAAATTTTATTCAATTCAATTCTAACAACTGAGTCTCAACAACAGTTTAACAAAGACATTTGAACAAGAAATACATGAACCCTTAGCATTCCCTGAAAATCCTTGATAGTTTCTTCAATTAGGATTATACCTGAATTAGACTTGATAATACAAATATGCTGAACAACTTGTTATATAATAAATTTAACATATTTGTCTTTCACATGATGGAAGGATAAATTGGTCATTACCAGTGTAGATAACCCCAACAGTCCTTAGTTTCTTATATGGGTAATATAAGGCTTTCTTAGAATAGTTGTTACTTTCGGACTAAAAGTTCCACCTAGGACCCCAACAACTTCACAGATAGCCCATCACCCTAAACTGAAATAGTTTACGAATGCTCAACCCACTCAGTAACCAAAATTGGCCCCTCAAGCGTATTAGTTAACCTATTCAGAACCTATATCGCTGAACTCAATATAGCCATTTCTACCTTAATTGGGCTCTAGGAAATCCTCTTCCCATGACTACCGACCTTGTATGACTATATCCATCTTTGACATATTGCTCAATATATGTAAATCTGCCTCAAAAATTTGAGATTAACATTTCCCAACACCTCTAACCTAGGCCCTAGAATTCATGCTTTAAACTAGTTTCTGAGGTGCCCATTGACCTATTTGTTAGCTATCATCACAATCAACCCTTCTTTCAACAGACTCATATTTTTTACACCCACTCTTCTACCCATAGCTTTTCCGAAACAGAGCGGCATGGAGGGAATAATTTGGGATTAAGACTTAGTTTAGTTGAGTTGAGTCTTCTACTTGCAGCTTTCCACCCAGTGATCCATTAATACTTCATCAGATAAGATATCAAAAAAAAAAAAAAAAAAACCAGAATTTTCAACAAGTCCAAAATGACATGAATGAAGCAAATGTGAGATAGAATAGGTGATTTTTTTTTTTAAGCGATAATGATTAAAAAATTGGGTTTCAGATTATCATTATGAAAGTAAAATAGAACAAGCAGGCCATCTATTTTGGGAAGTTATATCTTGGCACCTAAATCCTCCATCTAATTACCACAATCAGTTGAATCACTCTTCCTTTAAGAGATGAAAGACTTTCCCCGCACCCTGGTGATGTTCTTTCCACCTCCTCAGTGAGAGGCACCAATCTGCCTTCACAATTTAAAATCCTTCACTGGTGATCTTAGATATTTGAATGACACATCTGCTAATTTACAAGTTCATTAAGTAGCAAAATGTATATCTCTCTTCTCCTTCCTTGTGCAGGTGAAAAAGAATTTTTTTCAATATAAATTTGCAAACAACATAGCCCTTTCAACAACAAAAGAAAACAAAAAAAACTAAAGCACTCCATTCTGTCCTTCCTCTGCCTGACAAAATGATTTCATCAACAGCATACTAGAGAGTCAGAATTGTTTCTAGGCATCCACGTCTGCCAAGCACTGAAATATGTCACTGCTCTACTGCTTTACACATCAATCTAGAGATGGCATCACTAGAAAGCACTAAGAAGAATGGTAACAATGAGTCACTGTGTCTAAACAAATAATATTCCGTTAATGTTGGTTCAGTGAAATTGGTATCTTTGTTAATACAAGGATTGCTTTAATCCATCTTATCCATGCGTCCTTAAAGTTTTGGCCTTCAAAATATCCAATGGAACGTCCTAATCAATACTATTGAAGGCCTTTTCAAATCTAGTTTCAACACCATTCTTCCTTTTCAAGCTGCTCTTAAATAAGATCTATTAAGCCACCATAATTTCATCCACATATTCCTTCAAAGAAAGCATTCTAAGCATTATTGATGTAGCAGGGAACATATTTCCTAAGTTAATGTGCCAAAAATGGTAGACACTAAGGTTTTACGTTTTGACTTAAACCAATACATTTCACAGCCAAGAGACTGAACCAGTTTTGGAGTTTGGTGAGTTTCAATATTGTTGATCAGTTTCAGCTAAAACAAACCCATTCCAATCTAGTTTTGGTTTCAGCTGATTTCTGATCGATTTTATTTTTGATATTTATTATCATATTAGGATCATTTCTTTATTTTTCTAAGTGCATAGACTACATAGTATCAATTCCCTATGGTTTTCCTTTATTTTCTTGAGTTAAAAGAATCAATAGATAATAAACATACCCCTCGATGGGCTGCAGGCTCCAAAGATGCCTTATAATAGTATTTTAATTGCTAATTATAATGAATTTTTGCATAATTGAAATTTTACAAGTAAATGATACATCCATGCAAGGTTTTAAATCCTGTGGAACAGAAATGTCTCGGTATTTCCATGGAACAGGATGCCCTACTATCCCGTCCTATCCCATACTGACAGCCATCCCGGTCATACATTCGGATAGATATCCTCCATCTCTCTTCCCTTGTTTTCTTTCTTTCTTTCTTTTTCTTCTTTTTTCTTTTTCTTCTTCTTTCTCTTTCCTTTCTTCCTTCTTCCTTTCTTTTTCTTCTCTCGCTTCCATTTTTTCTTTCATTTTTCTTCTTCTTCTTTCCTTTCACCTTTTTTTCTTTTTTCATCTTCCTTTCTTTCCTTGTTCTTCTTCTTTGCCTACATGGATGGGTTTCGAAGTCCCGATCCTGTTTTCTCATAGGAATGAGACGAAACAGCCAAGACATAAAACCATGCATCCATGTTGTGTGTTGAGAATACAAAATACAAGTATAGTTAAATTTCACTCATATTCAACATTCACTTCAACCTAAAATTGTGAAAACCACAAAGGTAAAGAATCTATACAAAAAAAAAAAGGACCTATCATCAAGTAACTTTCCTTGGCTGTTTCTTAGTTAATATTTAAGCTTTCAAACTCTTTTTATGGTTTTCTTGATTTTTTTTATGGAAATTCCAAATTTAGAATTCCCCCAAACCGACAGAACCAAAATTCCAAATGAAGACTGCAACCGAAACCGCAACCAAGTTTTCAAACCATGGTAGACATAATGTAATGCATAGATAACTAGGATGTAGTGATACTAAATATGCCGGAACTATTTATCATTTGTTTTAAGATCAGCTTCCTTTTAGTAGCATTATCTTGATGTTAGCACTTCATTTGAAGTTCTTAATATAGAATAATAAACTTGCTCTGAAGTGATGCTTATCAGAAACAACAAATATCTGGGAGAATTCATAGCATATCATGTGCTTATGAAATCAAACATTAAGTATAAAGATTCAAAATATATCACATATTATACTCAAACAAGTCAAAATGTCTCAATTAACCAATAATAGAAGTTCTAGAATACATACTTGTGCCAATTATGAAACATTGATTGCCACAAGTACATGATACAAGAAACGTTGATGGTAGGAATCATTTTTCAAGTCATTAAGGTATCATACCCAAGATCCGTACCAATTCTGTGTACAGTCTCATGTTTAATGATAAAGGAATCTGTTTGATTTTCTATATTATGTTGCTACGTTTTTGAAGAAAATGTGTTGCTATTCTTGTGTTAGCCTGATGCCACTTGTTTTATACAGGAAGTCAACAACTGCAAAAATTTTAAATACAGCAAACATTTCAAAACAAAAAGAAAACATTAGAGCTACATAAAATATCTACCTCTTCGCATTTCACTTTCATCTAACACATCATCATGTATCAAACTTGCCGTATGGATCATCTCGATGATCTCTGCTAAACGTTGATGTTGGATTGTTAGTTCCCTGGTTGAAAAGTGCATGAATGAATCCTTCATGGTATTCTTTTTGTGATTAGGGCTGCTATAGATTATCAGGACAACAATGATATAACTTACTCTAAACCTGCAATTTGAGAAGTGGCCCTTGACACCAAGAAAACCAGAGCGGGCCTCAACCTCTTTCCACCAGCACCAAATATCTGCTCTGCTGCAGATACCAGAACTGGATTTTCTGATCCCACAAGCTATTAGAAAATTTGTCAGATAGGGTATTTGTGAGATCAATAAAAAAATGAAGGTAACTGAATAATCAAAGCGAGCTTCTTCTGATTCAAATAGAAAGCATAAGCAACAAAAATAATATTCTCAAAAAAGAAAAGCATAAATAAGAAAATAAATTAGTTTACAAAACATAAACAAGAAAATAAACTAGTTCACCCATCACTGTGACAATGTGATACTTGGAAAAAAATCAATGATTATTGAGAGATGGATTAAAATTTTTAAGTGATTCACATATTTGATATCAAATTTTATCCAAGCATGAAGAAAAGTGACAAAATTAATGATGAATAAAAGTTCAAGGTCGATTAATTGCTGCACCTACTGCCAACATTTGAAAATCTAAAGTGAAATTCATATTCAAGAATCTGTGGGATAAATTATGGTTTAACAACTGGTTGATATGTCAAAGTAAGAAAGTATCTGCTATTCTGGGGTTAAGCAGAGTCTTGTGCTTTTAGTTATGTGCACTCTCCTTTATGTTCCAGTTTTTATTAACCGGAATTTGTTCATAATAGTGCGGAACAATTGGTTGCTCCCCACACTTATTGTTAATGAATCGTCGTTGGTGTTAGCAATGCTTGTCCAGTTGCATACAGAGTTCCAGATTTGTCTAGAACAGGGTCACTTGCTAATTTGGTTATTAAAAACCAAATATGATTACAGCCTTGATGCCTATTTAGGATCTTCTTGAAGCCATTTGTCAGGGTTCAAGAACTCAACTTGAGTAAGAAATTTTTTCCCCAATTTGCATTCATCGTGCACCCCACACCTTATCCACAAGTAAGAGAAGATAACCACAAAACTAGCAAAATAAATCAAGATAAATTCCAAAATTCCTAAGAGAGGACATCTGAGAAAGAGCACTTACCGATTTTAGATTCTTGTTTAGCTGTTGCAGGTCATTGGAAACCGCTTCCAGCAAAGAAGACATCTGAATGGGTCCGGTACCAGATACCAAAGGTTTGACACCAACAGGCGGCCCCAAACTTGGAAGGTCCACTGCAAGCCCAAGACACATAATCACCTCATCCAAATAAGATCCCGAAACCCGCTATCAAATACTGAGAAAAGCAAAAAAATTACCATTCTGTGTCGATGAGACCCGGCAGCGAACACCAGCGCTGCGCCGCCAAGCAGACCTCCGCCGCGACCTCCCACAGCCGCCTCCACTCAAAGGGCACCCACAAGCGACCAGATCCAAACCCCTCCGGCCACACGTCAAAGAAAACATCCTCCCAAGAACCCAACCAAAACTCGGCAGCCCCACCAACCAAGACGCCCACCGGTTCTTGAAACAAGAGGAGGCAGAGCTCAAACACCAGCCAACGCTCATTCAAATTGCAACACAACCACACCAAACAACCACTTGGAATCAGGCCAAAGGCAGCATTAACAACAACTCGACCTCCGTTCCAGAAGATTTTCCCCTCGGCGTGGCTCTGCCAGGCCTTCAATAGGGAGGCATGCGAGTATGTTTGGGATTTTATATAAAGAGAGAGAAAGAGAGGAAGGGAGGAAGAGGGAGTAGCGTTTGTTAAATAACTGGAGACTTTCCGCTGGCTTTTGAGGTGGATCCATGTTGTCCACGAGGGCATTTGTGAACTGGGTTCTCCTTATCATTTTGAGAGTCACGGAGCGGAGGGCGGCGAGTTGGGTGCTGTGGAGAAGACTCCGCGTGTTCCGTACCCGGTTCGAGGGTTGGATCTTTTACCGGAAGGAACGATTGGTCTTCTTTCGTGGTTGGAACCGGTGGTTCGCATCATGCACAACTCTCAAAGCACTCAAAGCTTTTCTTCCATCCATCTGCACAAATCGCAAATCCCAAAGCGGTAACCCAGCGATCCGGTTGAGGTCAGGAGAGAAGGTGAATCACCCTTTCGCGCGAAAGATGCAGCCCGAAACCTTTCGGTTCGGGAATAATGGAGGGACAAGATCTTGCCACGGTGGGAGCGTTTATGAGAATCTACGTAAAAGATATATGGCTTGGACTTAATCAAGGTGCAAAGGGTTGGGATGCTGACGACTTGTCATGCTCTCAACATTTCTTCTGTTTTATTTATCGGCGTTGGGGAGCAACGAAAAAGAAGTTTGCGGCTGGGAATGTTCGTTGGGCTTGCTTTTCGTGTGATTATTTCTGCTTCAAAATTTAAGGGATAATCCTTTGGAAATGTCAACGAACAGTCATCGCAAACAATCCCTATGAAACAGGTTAAGCACTTGAATTATTATTATTATATATTTTTTTGATCTAAGCTTGAATGATTGCATGGATGATTTGAGTGTGCCTGGGTCTATTTTGGTAAGAGTTGTTGTCTGTGAAACGAGTGGTTATGCATGTATTTGGTTTTTGTAGCGTGCAAGTTAACATATATCACCATCCAATTAGATTCTAAAAGTCGTAATTTTTATTGGAAGTTGTTATTCTATTATCCGAACCGTGCAACGATGACACCACATGATTTCGTGCATACTTTCAACAAAAAAATAATGATGTAGATAAACTGTCACGTAAAGCTGTGTTCTTATCTGGCGGTGGTTTTATATTTTTATATCCACAACTCATGAATTTCAATTTTTTTGTAATAGCCATGTTGTTAAGATATAACGATCTTGCACTGGATTCACTTATGTACTACCATAATAGATATAAAATTTTGTATACAAAAACTTTCGGATTACTATCAAACAAGTATCCTCTTTAAATAATAGAAACGGCAATGATAACAAGGTATGTATTTTTTATTAGAAAAAATCATAGCTGTCCGGTGACAGCTGCTCCGACTCCATCGCCTATCTTGTAATAAATATGGCCCGTAGCTGGCTTCCTTCGAATCCTCTTTACCTACCCCACCCCCCAAAAAAAAATGTCACGACAATATCACAATAGGAGCACGTTTGAAAATTATAGTTTTGTTAGTTACGGGATAACCATTTTTATCTTTCCTCTGTCCAGATATTACAGTGTATGGTGAAATCGTTCCATGTTAGTAGAAACCATTTGACACGGAAATTTGAATAGATATTTTAAAAATTCATTTGGATTAGAATATATCAAATTATGGAATAATTTTATAATTCATAAAAGATATTTATCTAAAAAATAATTATAGAAAAAAATAATTTTTATTATATTTGATTGATGAGAAAATTATTTCAAAAAATTATATTAGAAAAAAATTATTATGTTTGATTGAAGATAATCCAACATAAGAATACGATCAAATTTATAAATATATTTTTTAATATAAAATATTTTTTTTAATATTAAAATAGTATTATCATCTTTAATTAATTTTTATATGATGACCATATCACATAATTTTTTACATAATATTATCTTCATCTTAATTTTTTATAAAATTTTTTTATTAAATAAATTTTAAAAGATATTAAAATAAAATCAATGATTATATATATAATTTTATTAGGATATTTTTATTAAATATAAATTATTACTATTCAAAAATTTATCAAATATCAATTTTTTTATGATATTTATTTTATTTTTTCTCTCAAAAAAATAAGCATAGGATTCATCAATTTTTTTTATCATTTATTTATTTATTTTTTATATCAAATATAATAATTTGATAAAAAAATTATTTTTTATACTAAATTATTTTCAATCAAACAGCTCCTAAAATTACATAAAATTGTCTGCAAGCTATATTTATACGGTAATAAATTAAAAATCACTTCGTACTATAGTATTATCCGCATGCTCCAACAAAAATTGGTTTCATATATGAGCTTGGGGTGACCTTTTTTTTTTAAAAAAAAAAGGGTACGGTCGGATTAGGTTCCTTTACGAGTGACAAGTGGCACGCAAGTGAAGTCTCATTGATAATGCTGTGCGGTTAAAGTTACGAGATGTTGGACTGTAAATGAATCAGTAAAATGAGTTGTTCATCACTTTTTGTTCCTTTCCATAGTATTCTGGAAGCTTTCTCGCAAGATCTTTCCATTGCATATAAAGGTGCCCTCAGCCAAAGGTCAAACTCTTTCGGTGACAACTATCATAAAAAAATTTAACTGCCAACGCCCTTCTTCCCCATTATGATATTATTATTTTATGGTTTCAATCACGTGACTTATACCAAAGCATCCTTGAAGACTGTTCTCATGTTATTACCTGTTGTATCCTGGCTGAAGAATATCGGAGCCTTCTGTATGATATAAACCAATTACAATTTCCAAGATTGCAATATTTTATAGAGCATGTCTTAATAGATCTGAATCAGAAGACGGTAGTGACATATCTTGCATGGTTGTTGTGGTAATACCGAAATGATCGCATCTTCGATCATGCAGAAGCTTCATTAGTTCATTTAGTCCGGAGAGCTGTGATTTATTCATCTTCAATGACTTCGTCTAGGTATTAGGATATGGTTTTTCTCTTTCTTCTAACTTCACTTACTTGTCAATAACAGTGGCTTGGCTACCTCCTCCCTCTGGAGTCGTTAAAATCAACTTTGCTTGCTGCTTGGCTTGGAGTAAAGGTGGTTATGTGGGATATTTATTTTACTAATTTCATTTTAGAAGGAGGTCCAGCTATAGTTGTATATTGGCTTCAATCTCATCAAAAGACTAGCATTCAACATATCCCCTTTTTTCAAGATCTATGCACGGGCCTGGAAGCAGGATGCTTCTTTTTTTGTGGTTTTGCACAATGTTTAGATGGGCCAACCAACCTGCAGATTATACGGCTAATGCAGCGTTGCAAGAGGATTTTCAAAGAACTTCGGAAGCTGATTTGGATTTTCGCTGCACACAAATTTTATATGCAGGCGCGTATGGTGTTCAGTATCGCGGCTTGTAAATTTGCTTACTGCCTGCTCCTGGGTTCCTTAAAGTGCTCACAGCCTATCTTTGCCATCTGCAATGGTGACAGCTAATTTGGGTTTGCAACACTTATATATCTCCTAGTGGCGGGTGGTATTAAATCCCAGCTTTCTCTCCACCAGATTATTACAGGCCCTTAACTTATTTACAGGTGTGTTTGCTCCGTTCCTTCGGTATTTTGTCTGTACGTGCTGCTCATCCTCGACTATACCTTCGATATCTCATTATTCTACCTATCGTTCTCTTTGGATTTGCTATTGGATAAATTACTATCGTACCTCCTGGGATGCATCGCTGCCGTCTCCTACGCCTGCCAGTTTGGTCGGGGATATCTATCCATTATGCTTCTCATGGCATGGGATCTTGGTGCATTTTCTCTGATGTTGAATATCAGAATTCCAGCTGCATGCTTTGATGGATGGCTTTCTTTTGCAACACCTAATGCATATATCTCATGATACAGGCTCTCATAGGACCACATGGCAGCAGTTCTATGTTCCCTGTGTAACTTTGCTGCTGCTCTCACTCTGTCTTCGTCTCCTGCTGTTTTTTTTTTTTTTTTTTTCCCTTATGCTGCTCATCTCGGCATATGCATATCTGGATATTTTGGATCAACCACAACTATTCATTCATTCTGGGGCTTCACTGGGCTTCCTTTTGGATCTTTGTTTTCCATGTGATCGTCTGTTCATCGTGTATAGCCTTATAGTTTCGATGTGTTCTATCTTGTAAACAGTTCATCTTTTTCTGCAATACACCTTCGGCCTCTTACCAAAAAAAGAAGAAATGAAACATGATTCATAAATAAGAGACACATAAAAAAACCTTGGATGGGTTGACCCATGCAGCCCGCTACCCGATAACATAAACAGGAGAAATTATTAAGTAAACTCATTCTACTTTAATATAAATTGATCATGATTAGCTATGAGATAAAAAAAAGAAGCCAATCAAAATCTACAAATACTTTATCTATGATAGAATGAGTCTATCTAATAATTTCTCCGCAAACAGCATGAGTCAAATTTAATATCTGGAATCCACAAAAAACTATCTTGTTTAAAATTGTTGAACCGGATGGTTTGAGTGTCCAAACCATTCAAACCGTTCGGATTTAGCGGTCATAATCTGAGCATTCATCGCTTCTTCTTCTTCTCTTTTAATGTCCCCCATCTGCTAGCATCATGTTCTTCCCCCTTTTGGAGTTGGCAGCCTCCTCTCTCCCCCCCCCCCCCTCTATTATGCATGTGTGTGGCCTTGCGAATGAAATCCTAACCCTAGCCCCTAATACTCCTTCTAAGCTATAGCAAGATTTGTTCACCTTCCCTCTTTGCAAACATCTAGAGGATGTCAAAAGAATCAATCTATCCAAGGGTTCCAACTCCCTATTCCTCTGTTGGAGTCTTGAAGCCCATATCATACTAGGTGGTCGTTGTCGAACCATCATCGTTGGTATCGTTGCCGAATCCTGAAGGATATTTGATCCAAAAGGTATCCCCTTCTCTTTTGCTCAAAGGACAAAAATGGACGACAGATAGCCTGTTTGTGATTGACCCATAATTGAACTGCATGTCCATGATTCAACAAACCAAACAAGGCTGGGCTTGGTCATAGGGTTGAGAATCACCATCAATAAGTGATTGATATAAATAGACCTTGATGTCTTTAAAGTTATAAAAACCTAAAAGGAGTTATGAAATAAGAAAACTCCTATAATGATATACTTGAGAGCATTTTACAATTTTGCTAAAGCTATGAGAGGATGGAAAGCAAAGACAGAAGTGCAGAAAAGACCAAAGAAAAAAAAAAAATCTCGATGATGATATTATTATTTTAAGAATTTGCAAGATGTGCATTATAATAAAATGTATGATGCAAATGGTTACCGACCAACATCATTATTAATCAGTCTTCTATAAAAAATGATAATCATGCTAGACCACAAAAAATCAATCCCAAGAGAGATGCTTAGGACGCTTGAGACAACATCACCATCACCATTTCTTGCTCCACCTTTTCTCTGCCTTGTTTATCTAAACCAGTGTTGTGATTGGGAAGGTAGTAACTTTTTTAGTACTAATGAACTCAACTATCATTAGTGCCAAAAAGATATTAAACATTCTTCCTTTTATTTTTTTTAAGTACAAGCCTTAGATAGATGTATCTCATTATTCTATTTTTTTTTACAATAATTGTTTTTAACTTTGTTTGATTATTTATTTACTATATCATAGGTCAATGACTAACTATTACGTGTTCAGGATAAACTTGGACATTGTTGACATCAAGCATCTATATATAGATTACACACTCTCTTTTTTACACAATTACAAGAGAATTTGCTGCCAATATTCTAGAATATGTAAAATGTGCATGTTACTTTTAGTTGATATATAGTATTGATTGATGATGACAAAACAAGATTAAATACTTAATTGAATCCATGATATGCAACTTTAGGGAACCGAGAAAAATCAGCAATAAAAAGAGAGATATATAAAGTATATTACTTAGTGTAAATAGAAATAAAAATGAGGTATCAGTTAATATCGATAAATAAGAGACAAAAACAAAGCAACTTTTTTTCTGTTCTATGACTAGCATTTAGTTCATGAGATAAATTCTAAGGGACAGAGTGAAAGTGAAGTAGAAGAAAATATCAAGAACTCACTACTATAGAAAAGGGCTACGGCAGCAATTCGTAATCACTGTCGTAGTCCAAAATATCGCTGCCATAAGCTATGATAGTGGTTCTCTAACCGTTGCTACTGCAACCATCTTTATGGCAGCGGTTGTTACAGCGGTTATTTGAACTGCTGCCATAGATAGTCTATTGCAGTAGTTTATAAATCACTGCAATAAATCGATCTATAGCATCGATTATGTAACCGCTGCCATAGGTTATCTATGGCAGGGGTTATATAATCGCTGCCATAGATAATTTATAGCAGCGATTAAACTGCTGCTATAAGTCTAATGTAGCGGTTGGCATCAGAGACCTATGGCAGCGGTTGGCACAGATATGACAGCGATTGTAAAATTACTGTCATAAATCTTAAATAATTAAAAAAATTAAAATTTTTATTTTTTTATATATTTTATCTGATAAATGTAGATATATAATACAAGAAAATATAATAAATATAAAAATTATTTTGAAATGCTAAAATTTTATTATCGAATAAAATTTATTATAATATTTTTTTAAAAAATAAAATACATCAAAAGTGTCCTAAATCTACATCATCGTCGTCGTCACCGAGAGCCGGAGCTGGAGCTGAAGCTGGTGCTGGAGCCGGAGTTGGAGCTGAAGCTGGAATGCAGACCAACATATCCTCGAAGTCCATAACCCCAAAATGCGCATTAAGCATCGAAATCATGTCTCTCATGATGTCCTCCAGATGAGATGCGCGCTCCTCAATCCGATCTGCCCACGTCGCAGCATGATCTGTCCGTGCCAATGCCTCCTCAAGCTCCCTCCGACTGACGACATCGAAAGTTTGTGAGGAGATGTTTGTCTTGAATCAATTGCTTGTCGACGTGTGTCCGGACCTGCATCAGATCCTTCCCGAGTGCTCAGGCCCCAAGACCTAAGACAGATGGTCATGGGGTCCAGAGGTATTTAGGCCCTCGCTTGCGAGCGCATCTAATTGATCCTGTAATTATAAATTAAAATAAAATTTTATAAAAATATTATAATACTTATCATATATACTAATATATTTAATACTTACAAAAATATGCTCGATCGTGGCGTTCATTGGCCTGCCCATCTTGTCCGTGCGACTGGATCGAAAGATCTCGCTATGGCTGGGCATCACTCTATCTCTCATCAGCTATAATAAAGAACAAATTATCAGAAAGATGATAAAAAATATGAATTTAATTTATCTAGTAAGATTTAAAATTAATTACCTTTCTATGCACATGACTGGCCATAGACTCGCGGCCTAGAGTGTGCATATACTCTTGCGCTGTACGGTTCTTCCAATTCTGATGGAAGGTAGTCTAACAAGTATTTAAATAAATAATAAATATTTAAAAAATATTTAAATAAAATTTTAAGCATATTAAAAAATTTAAAAGTTAGAAATTTTATCTTAAACTTCTGGCTCCTCCAGTGTCTAACCATCCTCTCCCACTAACTCAGAGGACAGTCATATATCCAGGGAACAAGCTCCTCCGGAGTGTCTCATCGGTGCTCGAGCCATCCTCTATGAAACTTGATCTTGTAATTTTGGTACAACTTCTCGATCTTCCTCAGTCGGACATCTCGAGTCTTCTCGTGATCGGAGAAGTCGTACATTCTTTGCACAAAGTTATCAAAAATTAGTTATAAAATTATTCTAATCAAACATATATAATGTAAATATATAAAATGCATAAATATAACTAAGATGTGCGTACTTACCCATATCTCCTTCCATACTCGATTTCTGATGATAGCATCCATCAAATGCCAGTCTTTAGGCTCTACGAAAATGATGTCCGACCGCCTCATAAGCACTCCAAAAAAGGAATGCATCTCACAAGCGGTCTTCCCTACCGATCTTTCCTCTGCATCGTAATAGATCATCACTTAATGCTGGTGGTTTCACACATATGCCATACACGTGAGACCACGAAATATCCGACTAGATGATGCACCTGCAATTCAAATACGTTATATAAATATATAAGTATACAAATACTATAAAAAAAATAAAGTTGTGCTGATATAATAAAAGCGTATACTTAGATGCTTGCATAGTAGCATGTATCTTAGATATGGACGATGGTAGAGGCTCAGCTACCGGTGGAGTAGATGTGTCTACAATATGGACATCATCTAGTGACATCTACAATATGGACATCACCATCGCTCCTGACAAATGTGTCTGGGACCTCGATAGTACCGGATAAGTTTTGTCCTAGAGGAGCGCTTTGCATGCATGGTCCAACATCATCATCAACTTCAATATCATCAAAAAATATGCCTAAGCACCATCCTCATAACAACATCCTATTGAGACTCCAAGAAATCACTAACGTAGAAGACTTGACTAGCTTGAAAAGTAAGTATATACGATTTTTCAGGCTCCAAGGAATCACTAACGCAGGCAAGGTCGAACCCCTCCCTCCCAGCTTTTTCATCTCTCGATCTTCCTCTCTCCCTCTCTCGATCTTCCTCGTCAATGAAGTCG